>JABUQX010074877.1:0-31697 GCA_015478945.1 Trachelipus rathkii | reverse complement strand
GTGGACACTGTGTGATGAGTGTAGGGTGGTGTATGTCACTTCTTAGTTCAAGATGAGGATCTTTGATAGATGGGTCAGCTTTGTTAAGGATTTGTGTGGTTGATGTATGATGTATACGGTTTACCTGTATGCTGTATGCGCGAAAAGAGTGTTGTTAAATATCGAATGTTATGACCTGTTAGCTACTGTTACCTTTGAGTAGTAGGAATTTTAGGATGTTAGATGATTTTTGATACGCGAAGTATGATTTGGTACATTATATTCTTAGTTGCGGTGTATGATATGTTAGCTTTATGAGGTGTAAAAACTTTGATTGGTTAAAGCAATAATATTTCGTATTAAGGTCAGTTATAAAAGAACTTATATTTTATGTTATGTTTATCCAAAATGATACTCGAAATAATAGACTTGAGATCAATAGTTCCATAGGATCAAAGCGGAGGGGGGATGAGGGTAGGGGCTTGCAGGATGGGGTTGTTTGATTTACTGAATTTACTGATATACTGCTTAAAAAACAAGTAAACACTATTACGCTTTACTGGATATTTTATTCAAAGAATTTATTCTTTATGTTTGTTAGAATTAAACTGAAGTTGCTCGTGGGTCCCACTTATCTTTGTTAGCATTATTCGCTTGGGGATTATATATCTAGACGAGGTTATTGATGAAAATTTTTGTATAATTTTAAGACCCGTTGATGTAAAAACATTTGTTACGTTAGCATATATTACTTGGTCAGTATGATGAATTAGACAGGTTTATGCTAAACATTTGTTAAATATTTACGATGTTAATGGTAAATTAACATGTGATATGTTAGAGATATGCTTGGAAACAAGTGTGATAGGTTACGTTTGTTATACTTTGTGTTAGCTACATTACAGGGTATTAAGATGCGATTTTTTGTAAGGTTTGAATAGTGTATATTAGTACGTATATGTGTGTTAGGTTCTTTTTAACATGTACTAAATAATTCCTTAGGCCAGGTGGGTGAAGGCCCCTTTTTACTGCAAAAATAGGAAGAACGTATGCATAATATTCGATGAGTTAGTATATAGAAGAACTATATTTTTTAGGTGTATAATTAGTTCATGGTTAAAACCCTTTGTATATGATCTACCAGTCTAATTCCGTTGTTAGGAATAACCCCACCTGCATTTGGTAGAAGAACACGATCGAGTCTCGTTGATAATTAGATAATATCTACTAATTTCTTGCTGTTACATTGTGACGTAATGTCGATAGACAGAAGGAGCCCCTAGCTAAGTTTCTGAAAATTGAAAATCCACAACTGATAGGTCCCTACACCACCATTTTACACTGCTTCCTAGAGCACCTCACACCAAATCGGAGGTAGTACCATCCTCCAATCTATACTATATACTAACTCAAGCCCAAGTCTATATCATTGCTGATCAACCACCTACTGTAGTGTTAACGCCAAGTGTGCCTAGAATTTTACCCAGTATCTATCCTAACATAATGACTCAAAGAAGATATGAAATGTCACGTGTTTGGCAACCAATGGGAAACACGATCTTAGATATGAAATTGCTACTAAAGTGGCGTTGAAATCTTCTGAAGGGGCGTAAGTAGCGATACTGACCGGTCCCCGCCACCTGACAACAAAGGATCCATATTATAAGAACTGGACATTGAAAAGCGGTAAGACTAGAGTATACGTTTCCCGCATAGTAAAATTGAATTAGCCAACCTATATGGAGCAAAAGCTAAATTGCGAAACCTTTACGTAAATACATATTAGCAATTTAATTCGGGATCAAGAAGGTTGCGTGAGGTTTGTACGATATGCATACA
Source organism: Trachelipus rathkii (assembly GCA_015478945.1). Classification (NCBI taxonomy): domain Eukaryota; kingdom Metazoa; phylum Arthropoda; class Malacostraca; order Isopoda; family Trachelipodidae; genus Trachelipus; species Trachelipus rathkii. Next base: position 29,879 of record JABUQX010074877.1, on the reverse strand, counting down.
ATATATTTATCTACAGAGACTATCCACTGTTACATCAACTGATATCTAACTCTATTATATATATAACGAAAAGCTCTATTTACGCTGAGAGACTATACTATACCGAACTATCTTGATCAGTATTGATAACGCTTAAACTCCAACAAGAACTATATCTCGAAATAACGAATGCAGAAAGTTGAACAGTGATCAACACACAACGGAACCTATACCCTCACAACCAACAACAAAAACAATAACAAAAAACAACAGCCACAGCAACAACAAACAAAAACCACCAAAAACACAAGAACAAACAAACAGTACAGATCGAACAACCATCCAAAAAACATGAGAAAGATATTAGTGATAACCCCTCTTTTATCGTAATCAACTGAATCAGTTCTTCATCGTCAGCTATACGGAAATAGTTCTCTTGTATGATAACTTAGCTTATTGCTAGAATCTGGGTGAAAGAAAGAATCTCGTTAGCCTTTTAGATATAGATAGTATGTCGCATAAGGCAATATCATATCTATAACGAATTATCCAAGTTCAGATAAGAACATTTTTACGACTGAGCTGATAATGATCGACCTCTGCTTCCTGCTTCTTTACATGACGTCAACCTACTACTGACGAAGGAATCCTTTGATTCTCGAAATTATCCCCAGCACCCTCCGACTGTGTCAATTATACGACTTTTCAGAATAATGCAACTCGAAATGGATCAGACAGCAAATATAAATTACCTGCATAAGTGTAATTTCCAAAATATGGGAGTGCGAGATGCAAAAATATGCTATGATAACATATTAAACATCACATACAATCACCCCAAGCCATGAACACAAAGCATTCAGATGTTCACTCAAACTATAACCCGAGAAACCATCGAAAAAAGCTATCGGGATAAAGGCTGTAGTGGTGTGTCATCTCGTGACATCAGTCTCATTGAAGTGTAAATACAGAAAGAAACAACGAACAACAACAACAAGAACAAACCAGGACCAGCTTGAGTGAGACCATATAACATGAAGATAAGCTACTTAATACATGACTTGCTTTACTGCATCCCTAACAGAAAAGCTCATGAAAGTGATTGAATTGTTTTAAAACAGCTAGATTGATGTAAGTCCGCCGACACTATTGATTCAAAACCTGCAATGATGCATATGTGCGTCAAACGTTTCATGTCAGTATCAGACGTGGCATAAGTGTCGATGTCCCTCTCGATAGCACTCTCGTGCAATAGCATCGATAGTCATACCAGGCGCTGTGATTATTAAGCATCGAAAAAAACGATTCGTCTAAAGTCTCATCTAAAGTGTTGCCATTACTCCGAGGAACATTGATAAATGCAATCAATTACGTGTCAGCGCAGCATCAGCATTGCCTCAACTCCACCTCACAGCAACATACTACACATCTAACAACAATGACAAACCATTTATCGGACACACACATACATCACGACACACACACCATATAATCGGACCACACACATACTACAGATATGTCTATTCTATCTGAAATTAAACTTAATTTCTAGCCAGGAGCGTTTAACTTCATCGACTTTATTTATGGCGGTATGATAGCGTAGTGAGTGCTGTTAACCGATATTATATGCAATGGAAATTAAATGTGGCTTTAGTGAGCAAGTCTGTATTATTATGTATCTCTATTTAAATCTACTTTCGTGAGTATGGTGTATCGAATCTGTGAGAGAAACATTATAGATATCATTAGTCTCAAATTTATAAAGCTTGAAAAATACCCTCAGTGTCCAACCACTGATTGAGATTCAGTAATAGAGAAGCATATCATTTAATATATTTAAAAATTTAATTAATTATTTAATTGATATTTTTATCATTTACTTATCATGTATACTTTTTCTAGGCAAAAAATTATTATGTTCGTTTAACAACTTGAAACGATTACCTGACTGCTTTTACCCATTCACCTTGCTATACTGTTGGCCGTATTGTTTGGGTCCGTAAAAATTATGTTTGGAAGAAGCTGGCGCCCAATGGTTTATTTCGAGTTAGCCTCGCGAGATGTAGTCTACAACGCTCATCGCTACTGTTTGCATGGTTAGCGGTCTTGATAGCATGAGTAATATATAAAAAACTTAGTATTGTTTGTGGCTCTCTTACCCCTATACGTTGATTCGGTATTTGCTTAGTGTTGAGTTGATGGACAGTCTCTTCTGTCCACTGAGTTGTTCATAGCGTTCTCTGCCTTTGTGTCATATTATATTCTTGAGCTTCGTTGATGTCTATGTTAGCTTTATTAATTATGCTCGCATAAACGCTGTGTTACTTAGAAGTTATACTCAATTGGGTCTGTATGATAATCACACCACGTTATGGTAAATATTGTTCATGATAACCAGTCGTTAATGTAAAATTGGGACATTGTATAATGTGTAGAGGACACGCCTTCGACAAAAGTGTTGAAAAGTTTACGTTTTGGGCGATTTGTTTGTGTTAGTACCTGTTGAAATGTTAAGTGAATTGTAAATTAGTTTTAACGTTTCCTCAAATTTATCGATTACCTTCCCTTGTGAGTCTAATCTCGTTTTACAAACCTCTATCTTAGTGCTCCCTATCAGTGATGGAGGCTCTAGAGTTTCCTTCGGTCTCGAGGGTTTATATTCATAAGTTCGATGATGCTAAGTAACTTTATTAACATGCGTCTTGTTGAAAAACCCGTTATCGTTACCGTCCATGACATCTAATTTATTGTTCGCATCTAAAAGTGCACCGTGTACCTAAGTACACAGAACTTAAACTTTATACTCCCTTAAATGTTTATGATTATCCGCTCAATAATAGCTTAAGCACTCCGAAATTTTTGTATTTAACGAATGATCAATAGATCAATAATCACAGATGGTCAGGGAAGGTTGAATGCTGTCTGAGTGACCTTTCTGTACATAGAGCGATCAGGTTCTTAGTAATTGGTGGAGTAAATATTAGCTTTCAATGCCCACCTGTAGGGTATGTAAAAACGTAAAGTTTGGTAAGGTTAATAAACATCTAAAAGAATAAGAAGATGGTGTGATATTATGCTATATACATTTATTATTAATTATAGATTTATAATCACTTCTTATATTTGGGATAATTTCTGTATCTCGGTTACACCGAATTTAACGATTCAAAGACTGTGAGACCAATGGTTCGTGCTTTGTTCTGCGTCAAATATTTCGAGTTTTGTGCGAGTGCTTTGGTGACCCCCCTTTGGATGTATATATCTAGTACGGGCTAAACTACAACTGATGTCGATGGAGCTACTTGTATGAAGAAGTGTAATACATATTACGAGTGTTCATGCAGTTCTAAGCTTTCAAATATATTTTCAAATGGCCTTTGAAGAAAAAGGTGACCACAGAGAACCCACAATTACAGGGTTCTGTATATTGCTCACGAGTGTTATCTGTAACCAGTCTAACTGAGTGAATGTGAGTACTTTCATAATGCGTAACCGTGATTACTTAACCCTGAAGATAGTACGGCGCTTCTATCGTTCAAACTATACGTCCTCTGAAGAGTTGGGAGGAGAGCCCAGTCTCTCCCGAAGAATTATCGAGTCACAATCGAGTCATGCTATTTACACACGGGAAAAAATCATGAGCATTCTAAAGCATACAACCTAAAAAGGCCTGTACTATCTACACACTTCTTCGTTGTTCTATGTCCCAATTTTCAAGAATTCTATTATAGCGATGGCGAACAGTTGTGAAATTATACTCCCCGTTCTGTGCAGAACCCATCTAGTTCATTTTTAGACCATTCTGGGTATTGAGGCAAATAAGGACATCCTCAGAAGTTGAACTAGTGGTATAACCTGTTAAGTATAGGCTATAATCATTCTTAGGTCAATATTTCAGTATTTGGGGGCTGGGTCCCCTGTAAGTAATCGGCGGTTCAAACATTCTCGACGTCAAGTTTGTAACCTCTCCTGAGCATCTTCACTTCAGGAAAAATACAACCTAAAGATAAACGGTACTGGCATGTTATCAAGTTCTGCGCAAGTTCGTACATTATCATGATCTATGATTATGAAATGGTTGCGGGCGAGTTGGGCCTTCTGGGGATCCTAAGACAAGGCCGTCGTATATGTCGGCGAGTATGTATAGAGAAACACGAGAGTTTTCAATATTGTTACGAACACTCATACGAACTTCGTGGATAACTATTCCCACTTTTCATAAGGTGAACATCCGAAACAATGTGTGTTATACGAACTGATTTTATTAATAATCCGAGGATAATAGGCTCACCGCTTAGTGCTACCAGAAAAGATTGAGACCCTTGGATGATTCTTGCGCAGGCTCAAGTTTACATTTAAATCAGCTCGAGCATATCATTTATTTCTTAAGATACTCAACCTTCAGATCTCTCTCTCTCAAGCACATGATTGATCAACACATTCGATTCTATAAGAGAATGTTTCGGGCCTCCCTCTTGGGGGCCAGGGCGGAAAACGATTATCTTCTTCTCTACAGCATAGAGAAAAGAAGCGTGATCGCGATCAGTCTCACATTACGAACCACCCAAATTTAACCTAGTCGATCTCACGACCTTCATACACCGCGAAATAGGTTACACGTAATATCGGAAGACCCCGGAGAAACCGATCTGCGAAGAGTTATTGGAACAATCGCGGCCATGATGAGTGGAACTATGAATTAGCACAAGATGAATGCGTTTATATACTTACAGAGATCCCCTGCTGGCCTCTCAGTGAGCATAGTGAGCGGACCGGATGCCGGAGCGGCAGGAGGAGGACCAAAGTCACCGACTGAGCCAGGGAAGATCGCGACCCTGCGATTGGCAGTCTTAAATACACATGAGCGAGCTTGAGTCGAGAATGGCTAAGTAGAGAATGGCTAGACCACATGTGACAATGAATCAGTCTAATGTTAGAATGCAATGCTTGGAATCTTCTAAGTGAATTTCTTTCTCCAGAAGTTAAACAGATAATATTGCCGATAGTGAAACCTCATGAGATGAAGGTATCTTTTAAATGAGTACAGATGTTAGCAGGTGTGATACGGATACAGGAATGTCGGTAGTTAAAAAGGGGTATTATAAAACACTCAGACTGTTTTCGTCTTCGGAAAAACTTACTTCGAAAATATTTTCGTTGAAATTAATATAATATATATCATTTAGAAATAAGTTTTGTATTGTGTTTTGACTAATTCAAACTTATCTGAATATTTAATATTTCCGATTGGAAATTTAAATAAACAGAACTTCGGTCTGTGATTTTGTGATTTAATTTTCCGCTCTAAGTGGTACACGAGTTGACTCTACCGAGCGAGCGCTGACTGAATGTCATTTAATAGTTTTTCAAGGCTCTAGGAATAACTCAATTGCTAGCTCACGAAATCAGCTGATAGCTAAAAGAACGTTGCATAAGAGAATTATGAACACTGTCTGCAGATATATTAAATGTACCTCGACCGCCTACTCAACAGCAATTCCTACGGACTTGTACAAGTAAGTACATTCGAAAATTACTCATTCGACGTTTAATATATATAGTAGTTATTTTCTCAAAGTTGAAGCAAATATATCTCTTATAATACCTATTTAGATGAAATCAAAGATTATTCCCCCGCGTCCCAAAACTGTACGGAAATATCTAAAACTATTAATATATATTATTAATTATGATATATATATAATATTATATAATATTAATAATATCTATATATATTAATATTATATATATAATATATTATATTAATATAATTAATAATTATATATTAATAATATAATACTAATATTATTATATAATATATATTAATTTATTAATTGGTTCTCTTCCAACTGTATAGTGCTTTTACGTAAATGGTTTACTGATAAGTTTTGTGGTACGCCATGTACGTATAACATTTCCTTGCCCTGGATCCCCGCTTATATGATTTCGCCGGTTAGAGTGGTATAAAAAAAAAGACATGTGAAAATTTGGTAGATAAGTATTCCCGATGTTCTTCAGCTCCTACCATTGACTTACAAGTGTCTATTTTTTTAAATTATAAAGTATGTGTAGTGATGCATAGCAAAAAGTGTTGTATATAGGTGGCGTGGTTAATCCTTACAGTGAATATACTGCGGGAATTAAAACCTCATTTCTGCCTTGTTTTAATAAACATTAATTATAAGTGAAATTAGTGTGGGTTATTATTTTTTGATAGCATATATCATACACTACTAGTAGTAAAATAAATATCTGGTGCTGCTATATATATTATAAGTGTTTTATAAATTATTTAGTAGATAAGAGAAGTTTTATAAAAGAGTATTAAATAATAATTATTAATAAGTAATAATTAATCCTAATAATTATATAATTAAAAAATCTAGTGTGTAATTGTGTAGCGTGGATATTGTGTTGTGTAAATGCATTGGAAAATGTTACGCAATGTCGTGTGGTGGTCGAGTGTATTGAAAGATTTATAGTTTCGGGAGCGAACATGATGATCGTGTATACCTTGCACAGAGTAGTGGTTACAAAATGCCGAATTGTTATAAAATATATTCGAATGCGAATCAAGTATATATGAAAATTAGCAAACGTAGACGTATATGATTATAGTATTTTAACACGCTGGTTTCTTCAAATTAAATATATCCCATCCAGTGTTTTATGCATTCAAAGAAGGATCTCGGATTTACTATTTCGTAGGTGATATTGTGTCCAAGAAAAAATCAGTAGTATCCACTTCCTATCACCCAAGTACACTTCTTTATATCATTCAACGTCACAAAGAGCCGATCATCCCAACCTTTTAAGCCTCTCGCCGAACCCCCCCCAGGAAGAAGCCCCAAGATATATTCATGTAGTTAATTAAACACCTTCCCAGAGTCACCCTATATTCTAGCACTAAATACCTGTTTGGTCCTCAATAAAGAAGAGATTATGAAGTCAGTAATTATTAGAATATGTTTCTAGGGTCACAGATGTTCCCGTACGATCTAGCAAAGAAAAAAATATTTTATCTATTGAAAGTTGTTATATAATATATAAAAGTAAAGACTATTCTATATGTGATATACTCCACCTAGATACAGGTATTATACCTTATGTGCTACATTATGAGGTTGTGAAATAACTTCACTACTACTTAAAGAGTAACTAATAGTCACGTACATATATATAAGTTAATACTTACCCCTCGAGAAGAAATAATTACATAGTATATAGCTAAAACATTCATTTTTATATCCGCAATAATACCATCCCGTAATAAATATAATAATGAGTATAATATGTAAATAGAATACACATAATAATATAATTATAATAATATTAAATAATAATATAATATAATAAGTAATAATAATGTAATATTATAATTCAACACTCAGAGTGAATAATAATAATAATAATAATAATAATATTAATAATAAAATAATAATTAATTATAGATAATAATTAATAAATAATGATATAATATTATAATGTAGAAATAATTAATAAATTATGATACATATTTATTCTTCTTACAAGACTTCTAACATAGATGATAAGGTAGATTTAATATATGAAAGGAATTAAATGAAACCAATTAGATAATTAATCTGAAATAATAAAAAAAAAATAAATGCAATCTGAATAGGAGCACCAGGAAATTTCAATTATATGAAGAGTTTCTGCATTGTGAGACAATTAATTATTCAATAATAATCACAATAATAAATTGTAGTAAAATATAATAAGTAAGTAAATTCTAATAATAATAATGATCATATATATAATAATAATAATAATAATTAATAATAATTAATAACTCATAATAATATAATAAATAATTATTAATATATAGATAATAATTAATAATAATATAATATAATTAATAATTTAATTGAATTAATATCAATAATAAGATAGGGAAATGATCAAAATATTAATTAATTATATGGCTATTATATGTCACATTATCATTAATTTAATAATAATAATAAGTAAAATATAATAATATATAATAAATACCAAAGAAGTCTAATTCTCAGAATAATTAATAAGTGTAAAATTATAATAGTTCTACATAATAATATAGTCAGTAATCTAATTAAAACATTATTATGAAATTTAAAACTACAAAATTTAATGTTTAAATAATAAATCAATTCAATTCACTATATTAATAACTAGATAAGAATAAAAAGCATATAATAATCTATCGAAATATAAAAAATATAAAATAATAAATAGTAAATGAGTAATAATATAATAATAATAATCATAATAATAATAAATAATAATAATATAATATAATAATAATAATAATAATATTTTGTGCTGCAGAAGGCGGTACTGAAATATGGACAATACATTTGGATTATAATTCCATTAATAAAAAGCTTAAGGTTTATTGTACCATAACAACATCTTTTGCGCTTTTTCTTTACGTTCTCAGTATTGCGCCCTCTGATTACCAACGCTGGATATCTTCATAATGAAAGAAAGTGCGCTGTGACCAATTCTTGATCCCTCCGATTTAATATCTCGCATCGGCGCCCCCTTGGAAGAAACGCATTGTTCTGAATATCATAGAGATCGTTTACAAGGAATTTAAATTTATGTGTTAAATTCTTAATCACGTGAATAAGAGACGTGAATAAATCCAGATTGGTTTCCCAGAGGATTACTGGACTTTTTCAACGCGGTTGTATTAATCGCAAAAGCCTATCGTGCGGAACCCTCCATCATACACATTCTAGTTCAACATTCACGCGTACCTCCGACATAAAGCCATCATGTTTGCCTATTCATCGTTGATTTAATTTTACTGTTTAAAATAAATGTATATTTTTTAATTAGAAGAACCGAACAAGTGCAGTAGTGTATATAAAATAAAAAAAAAAAATTGAACTTATAACATATTTGCCAATACCCAAGACGTAAATGAACAATTGTCCTGGTAGTTATATACGTACTTCAATATACAAATATATTCTATTATAGTTGTGCAATGAAATATGACTAATAATCTAATATAACATAATATTTCTACTCTATATAAGAGAATGCGATCAACCTTTTGTAATCCGTTTCACATAAACTTGTACTTTAATACAAAGTCCAGACCTCAAGATGTATATTGCACTGTTGATCAAATATTCAATGCAGAGGAAAGTGTAGTGTAATCAGTAGATTATATAAGCAATAGATTATAATCTGATAGCATAGATATAATAGAGAGTGTTATCGGTATAATTTATAAAATTATCATGAAGCTAATTTAAATCTAATTCTAATTTGTGCGAATGCAGGAGTGTGTCCCTTTCTGTGAACATTGACAAGTGAAGAATGTTCAGAAATTCACCCTCTTCCACACATTCGGCTATTTTTTCGCAAGTGAACTCTGAATAAAATTTTGAAATAGAAGATTAATATTATATATATAAATATAGATAACCATAGTATAATGGTATACAATGCAGAAATTATTTAAGTCTTATCTAAGGATTTGCATAATCTAACATAGGGTAAATACTCAATATCTAAAATATAAAAAGTTATCATGATATGTAAAGGCATTAAACTCAATCTTACTAGTAAAATAACCACAAGAAAGTTAATAAATCCACGAGATGATAATAGATAATAAGGTAAAACCATGTTAGAAAAAGTAGAATAATAATATAATATTATTTTAAAACATTTTAATATAATAGTACCTAGAGATAATAGCTTTAACTAACAGCCAGTTAGGCTTCGAGTCAAATTGATCAAAATAGGTATTACTATATAACTCTTACTATTAAATTAAATATTCTTATTTTTAGTTATAATATATAATGAATATATAAATAACTAAAATAAATAGTACTATGGAGCAGATCAGAGTTATCTTTCAACAAGTGTATCAATATATGTATGTATATCATTCTGTGAGGTATTGGATATGGTAAAATGAAGATTTAGTTTAAAAGTAGTTATTCAAAATGGGTCTTTTATATATTATTACTGATACCTTCTCACTAAAACGCGGAGTAAATATGAGTAATAATATATGTAAAGTAAATATAGATAAAGTCAATATGTATAACAGGGGATGTAACACTACTAACTTACCTAAGCAAGAGCTGACAGACTATAAATTTATCCAATCGCTCTTAATCTATATGAACACACTAAGTATACAATATAATATTTATGTATGTATGATATGTAGCCAGACTGTTTATTAGATAGAAATGATAATTCTCTATTAAAACTGCCATTGGGTACACTTGTAGATTCCTATTAAGTCTTCAAGGCTAATATGTTTCCTTAACGTATATTATCTATACTTTACACTATAGAATTAAAATTACCAAGGTAAGTTGTATTGATTAATAATAAGGAAGTAAAGTAAGATTATATATAATAGATAATTGTAAACTGTTAAAGAAAAAAAATAAAGCTTTTTACAATTAGATTTCTTAAATATGTAAATATTAATAATATCAATTTTAGTTACACGCTATATATATATAATATAATATATATAATGATTATTTAATATATAATATAGGTATAAGATAGATTAATTAATATAATAATCAAAGATTCAATTATATATATATATATATTAATATATTATATATTATAATATATATATATATTATAATAATTATTATTATAATTATATATTATAAATATATATTATATTATATTAAACTGTGTATAGATAGATAAAGTCAATAAATTTGGAGCTTAATCTCATGTATTCAATATTTGCTTAACACTAAGAATGTCTTTTACTATTTATCCCACTCCCGTAATAACTTTCTATTATCATAGAATAAAACTGCAAAATTCTCACTCTAGTAATCGAAATGTGTGTACATGTATACTGTATTCGCTTTCGCTAGGTAAAGATAAAACAAATTAGCAAAAACGCGAATGTTTCGACGCTTAGAGCTGAGTTTCGGCGACTAATTGCACCGCATATGTGTGGTTCCCCTAAAAGTTAAACATTATTTTAGTATGAATTATAGGAATAACATGACGGATATATAATTTGGTTTATCCATATGTAAACACTTATTTGACTACTTAGATTGACCTTATTTGGAAAACATGTGAGATAATATAATAAGGATTTAATAGGATATTTGTATAAAAATATATTAAAGTACTTAATTTCGAATTTCAATATAGTTAAACAACACTAATGTTTTTATATTGTCCACTACATTCTCGATATAACTTTCAACAAAAATAAGTTAGGATAATACACCTGTAATGAGAAATTTGAGTTTTATTGATCTTCAATTCAACCTTTGATTTTAAATAAGACATTATATGAAAATTAGACTTAGATATAGGTAAAATCAAAACAATACTAATTGATAAAATTATATATAATCATTAATTTTAGTAAAATACTAAAAAAAATATATAATTTAATATGAATAAAAAATTTCAGTGCTCGAGTACTTGAACTTATATATAATCAAAGTAGTCTTGTAATTTGATGTTCTCACTTGCTTATATAGTAATCCACATATCGTTCTATAGTCTTGATTTGACCAATACATAGTTTCTGATTATGAGTAAAAATAATCCAGAAAACCAAAAAATTTTCTCCGCTTTCCTACTTGCCCAATACCCTGCTCGAATGTAGGAACACTGGTTAGAGAAGATGTTAGTTCATAAACTAAGGCAGGAGTGGACTCCAAGAAAATAAGCTCATAAATGTCTATTACGAGTGAAGGAGCCTTGTCACATAAAATATCAAAGCATTATGGTGATTCAACAATTTTTTGCCACTCGACAGCAGTGTGTCGTCGCAAAATCATATTAGTAGTATCGAATAAAATAACATGAGTGAGCTATTTTCTTGAAGAGCCGCGGGGAACTAGATCTCAGCGACGTTAAAGTTAAATAAAAAGTAGATGTTACTCTTTCTAGCCTTGGATCACGTTGAACTGTACAAGTCTTGCCTAGCATCGTCTTTCTAAGCGCGCTTTGGAGATCTCATGCAAATTGCCGTCAAGTTTTCTATATAAGAGAAGACCTCAAACATTACTCTCCCCCATGACTGATGCTCTCGGTGGCGAAAACCCGTTTCAAGCTACTCACTGCCACGCGTGTGGTAAGCGTACGCCAATGTAAGCAAGAGTTCAATATTTCCGTAGCAGATCGCAGATCCAGTGGGTGATTATTTAGGAACTCATACCGAGATCGTATATGGAGTCTTAGCAAATTGTAACAAGCAGCCTTGAAATCTGCTGCACCACTTTCTCTATCCAAAAACGAGCATTTTATAGAGTTTGAAACACTATCTCAAAAGCAGCTCGGATATCTACTGCCCTCAGTAACTTATTGATCACTGTTTTTAATTAGACCGATAAAATTGTTGGAATAATGTATTGAGTTTCTAAGATTCATATTTATGACTACGTTCGGATTAAAACACTCTTTATTTATAATATTAGTGATATAGGAGGGACCCTCAGAACCTTTGGGTATGCTGGAGACGTAATCAAAGATAGGTGTATGATCAGGGTTAATCCTAGTTTCATTGACTAATCATTTGGTAGACCCAAAAATCATATATTTATTGAGCGCGACTGTGCTCTATCGCCATTCTCAGAGTGACAATGCGATGGCCCAGACAAATGTAAGGCAGTTTAGGCCTTTGGAAAATTCGATTCTCCTATCACTCTTTCACCATAATTTTATTTTGCCGCGGACATTGCATGATGACTGTTCTTGATTGCAGGTGAATGAGTCACTCGACTGCATAAAGGCAGGTCTTCTTCGACTAAACGGACCGGTGCTTTAACCTTCTTGATTCTTCTATTGATAAAAATTGCTAGGCCTCTAGCCCAAAACATCTCTAATATCTTTGGAAAATTCTGCACTTTCCCCCTTTATTCAATCTGAACGGCTCTGTTGCTAAACATTAGCTTCTGAAAGGCTGATCTCTTTGGCCTTATTTCTTTTTTTTTTTTTATTTGAATATCCACACGGAGTAGAAAATCTCAGTTTTTTCACCAAGAGACGGCACCCAATCGAGAACCTCATACCCTTTTCTCCTCTCCCAGAATGTTCCAACGTTTGCTGAAAGCGTCTAAATATACTCCCAAAACGATCGAGCATTCTGTGCGCATGTGGTCCTGAAAGCTTTAAAGCACTATATTTTGAAAAAAGACTACAGAATCGTAAAAGTTACCATTTTACAAAGAGGCTTAATGAGAAGAATTATTCAACTGCACACACCCGGCGTTCGGTGAGGGTGTGATGAGCTGACTGACCCTCTATCTACTCCTGTGCCTTCTTAGCTATACTTTTTAACTTAGTGCTGGATGTCTCGTATGTTCAGCCGATCTTGAAAATGAGAACGAATCTTATCACCTCTTCTTCTAACCTTACTCTTGTATCTACTAATACAGAGCCATCAATACTTGAGGATTCTACAAACTCGTACATAAATATTTTTATGAAATTTTACAATAACCTCTCATCATTTTTCCTCGATAGAAGCTAATAAATACTCGTGTTTCACATACAATTTAATAGGGTCAAGTTCAATGCAGAGAATTTATTACCGACTTTCAATCTTAACTAAACCCTAGCGATGGTGTAGAATCCATAATTTCTATCTGACATATTTAATTTCGATCTACCGTTAAAGAGGAGCCATATGGGAGAGCACCTATATGTAAACGTTGAGGCGGTCATAAAGTCTATCGAAAGGCTTTTGACATGAATGGCTTATATATACGGATCAACTAACTCTCCAAAATGCTCCTCCTGTGGGTTTTCATCCGTACTTTTTGTTTTCAATGTTTTAAGTTTTCTTTCAAGGTTGTTCCATGTTTTGCTCTTCTATCTGGTCGTATTTTGGAAAAACTAACCGTTACGTACCCGTACTCTCTCCATTTCACTCAAGTCTGGAAAAGGGCAAAAAACGTTTAGAGAAAGGATATGAAGCGTTAATATGGAAACATAACATGTTTATACTATAGTTTAGAAAGCATTCACAATATTCGAGATTTCCCCTACGATGGCTTAAAACTTAAAATACCATATCACACATCAATCACAATCTTAGAACGCAACAGCACAACAGCTCTCAGTTACATCCTGCTGAATATAATGAGTAAAATATACTTGTAAGCACGAAAAAGACACCCTATTCGTGGCTTAATAAAGGAAAAAAATGAGGCAGTTAATTTTCTTTCTTCATACCGGGGGATGATAGTATGCTTTACTAATTCTGACTTTAATTGTTCAAATAATCAGGAACCACGTTTTAATACTCCTAGTATCTATTAAAGAATGAATACAAATATAATAATATGAAATAGACAAGTTTATGCAGACTAAGACCAATGTTAAGTTCTGAATACATGCCAATACTGGATATGTGCGCAGAAACCTCCCACCTCTTGAGTTATTCATTAATCTAAAAAAATTAAAAATCTTTTCCCAATTTCACTTGTAATTTATGCTGGAGAGCCCCCCGGTAGGGATGATCCCTTGAGCCGCCCACTGACAAGTTTATATATATAACTCGTATAATAAAAAAAGCTATAAAAGTGAAATGTAAGATAATATACATCGATAATTAATCAGTATTCATTAAGATGAACCAGCGATCAACATAAAAATCACTATTATCTTATTATATACTTACATGCCTGCTCATCATATACTGAAGCTTCGTTGAAATCTATACATCATTATGATTAAATTAATATGAATATTAAATAGCTCTCATGTCTGTCACGATAACAGAATAATTTTAACTGAATCACCTTTATTAGAACAAATCTAGACAGTTTTTAGTAAAGATAAAATATCGTGTCTAATGATATTATAAGTCGTAGGCTTGGTGTTGTGAAATAATAATGATGATATTAAATACGAGATAGTAGGAAAATAATGTAATTGTATCTAAATCCGCAATAATCTTTTTAATTAATATTAGTGGTAATATAAATGATTTGGTTATTATTACAAAAATGCAAATACAAAATAATATTGGAAGAAAAAACATATAATATGAAGATAATTATATATAACACAGGGCTTAAAACCCTAGTGAATACATTTATCTGTAGTGCAGTAGAGTAGTGTAAAGTTAATACTTTTATGTATATAATGAAATTTGTAATTGATGTAATTACCCTATTTACAAGTGATCTATGTATTTGGAAAAGGAATTATAACTATACACGTCAAATTTTAATATACAGCATTTTTAATAGCGTAACTTTTTATAATATATATAAGTATAATATGTGTAATGAATATCTATAATCTTTATATAAACAATACAGATATCCCTAAAATAGCCCCTCACTCCTGTATTTAAATGATAATTACATAAATAGATTATTGTCGTATTATTTGATAATAATATATATAATTCATATTAAATACATGCTATATGTTAAAGGAATAAGACCTTATCGGATATTAAATATTTAATACCTATATTTAGTTTACTTTCACTCAGGAGATTATCAGTCATTAGTGTCAAACTAATTAACTGAGTAAAAACAACGATCACTAATGAATCTTAGTTATATCAAATAAGGTATATATTAACTTTGTTATATCAGCATGTCCTCGCAAGATTAGTTTATATTACTATAATATCTACTAAAACCATTATATAATTAGTCTTGAGTATAATAGGTTATTATATTGTAATAATCTAAGTTAAGAAATATAATATTATATTAAATTAATTAATAAAATAAGAATAACATATTAAACCAAGGCAAGTGATTTTAATAAGAATATCTAATCCAGATAATGAAACTAAAGACAGTATATAATATGTATTATATATTAATTTAAACTTATATGTTATATATATATAGGGTATATATTATGATTTACATTTATTTATAGACTTTAAGCTAATCACCTCCGCAGTATATATAGAATAATGCTATTACAAAATCCTATTATATATAGGTAATAATAATAATATAATATGTCATGCACTTAAGTTCCATTATCAACATAAGACTATAGATCAGTATAATAAATAGTACTAACCAGTTATATTTATAGGGTGATTATTATTATGGCTATGGTTTCTGATACTAATTCAAGCCCATCAAATCGTCCTGACTTACAATATAGAGATATTATTAAGTATTAAGTTTTATAATAATTAAACATTTATATCTACCAAATGTATCCACATTTATATTATATGAGTGCATACATGCAAATATTAGTGCTTGTTGCATTCGTCTCAGACTAGAAATACAAGAGTTACCCAACTAATCCGATAAAATAATCCCACCTGAGCCTTTTTCTTCATTTGACAATGTTCATCTTATTTAATGTTTATATTCTATTCATAATAAGATTGATCATTTTAGGTATTATAAGGTATTCGCGAATGTGATCATCTTAAAGATTTTTATCCCAATGTCAATCACTGAGAGCTGTTCATCTGGCAAGAGTTGTTGAAAATGTAGCTTGTAATTAATAGTTCTCCATCAGTTATCTGTTCGTCTTAGGATTTAACCTAAATAGTACTCCTTCATGAGGCATATATCCAGATTGCAGCTTCAATACTTAATTAAAATTAAAATGATAATTGTACGTGCTATTGACTTATTCGACCAAATTTGTTCATCAAATGTAATTATTTGTCAATGGATCAGGGATTTTATATGGTTTTGTAATTATAAATATCAGCATAACTTTATTAGAAACTAAGATTTATAATCTTAACTTATCTAATACATATTATAATGTCAATGATTCCTTGTAAAGTAATTATCTAATTGTCCCAAAAATTTGGTAATTAATTATAGTACTTTTTTTTGCCCTAAGTGCCGTATGATCTTAACAAGTTTAGATAGATAAAAGAGTCCGAAATTAAGAGAAGACCCTACGGTTGCTCCCTCTATATACTTTTTGACTTACTTTATCGTTATTAACAGTATGTATTTAGATTTAAGCCACCGTTAATATTTCAAATCTTTTATTAAGGTTTTTTTTATTTTTAATGGTTATTCTTTTTATTAATATGTATGTTTTTAATTAAATATATTATTAATGATTATTATGTTTAGTAGTATGAAAAAATTAAATTATGATAATCATAGAAAGTTTTTTTTGAATAATGTGTATAGATACGAATTTTTAATTATTAATAAACTAATTGATTGAGAGTTTTAATATTACTAATTTATTGATTATTATCGAATTATTATTATTTTATGTAATACATTGGTATTAACTAATTAAAATTTGATTCATATATTATTCTTTCATTAGTAGATCTTTTATCATGATTATTATATTATTATATTATTATTATTATATTATTATTATGGTTATTATTATTATTTTCATCTGATGTATTGTATTAATAGATAGATAATTTCATGTTCATTAACTTATTAAGACTATTATGCGGTAATAGCGCTATATCCATATACATCTACTCTAGTAGTGAAATACATCTAGATAAGAGGGGTATATATAATTATAATATAAGGTAATATATTACTTTATATTATATAGGAATAAAACTATATATATAAGTAAATATAAAAATAAAAACAGGAACACGAGCCAAATTGGAGCCGGAGCAAAATATTTATTATATATATATAGAGTATACTTTTATATATATTACAGATCATCTCTTCAATCAACAAGCCTAAATAATTCCTTACGGTATATGGCTTAATTCAATTTAAAAATTAGTATCAAGCTAGTACGGTTATATTATTCATTAATTATATTATGTAGTAGCAAAAACCCTTGAACTAACCAGAGTTTCCGACGAGTTGAATGAGCAAAAAAGAATATTGTTGTTGATACCCAAAGTATCTAATCATAAAAATTAATAAGATATAACGTAAAAAATGATCATGGGTAACAGTGCATAATAAAGGTCTTTTTAATAAGTTGTTATTATAAAGACGCTATATAATTTATAATGATGTGAGAGTATATATAATCACAAATTAGTGAAGAAAAAGCCATATAAGATACGAATATAGATGAGAGCTCTTTAATATAAAAGAAGTAATGCTAAATTACCTAAGCAATATTATAGTATGAATTACGTGATAATGATTCATAACAGTTAGTTATAATATATGAAGAAAAACCTTATAAAGGCTAATATAGATAAAGTAGTCTATCACATAATCTAGCATAAAAAACGTTAATATTGATTATATTTCTACTACATTTTAGATTTACTAAAGTATTTTATGTATAGACATAATTCATTTAATCGAAATACTTTATATCTAGGGTATATAATACAAACATGTATATAGTGCTGATATCACTCAATTAATTGTAATAATAGGTAATATTTTATATACATATTTATTCAAGTGCCTTTAGTAATATAACATAACCGTGAGCTAACTCGCCTACAAAGATATGCCTATTTTCTGCATATTTCTACTACCTGCTAGTCCAGACTGCTGCATGAGCGAATTGGACTTCAAGATATCCTTTATCAGATAAATTTATAAGTTTTAATACAAGCAACTTTGCCCTTCAAGTAATATAAATATTTAAAAGAAAATTATCAAAAATAAACTGAGCTAAAACTAGATATCTAATACTATAATAAACAGGTCATTAATAATTCTCTACATACAACACACTTGCGTATAATCTCACTTTAAGCTACACTGACGGTATTCTATCATTGTTTAAAGAGTTCAATTAAGTCCCTAAGGCACATTTCATAAGACCCCCTAATAGTATGCTATATAATATAATATTATCCATCTATATATATTATATATAATTATGAGTATATATTTCCTATTAATTTTTTAAAGTTAGTACATAGTTGAAAAAAATTGACAAACCCTGATGAGTATTACAGGACACCTTTATTATATATATAATACTTCTAACATAAGTAGTATGTGGCACACATTTTAGGTGTAATTATAATTTATAACATACCTCTAAAGAATCTTTTTCAATGGATAGATAATATCTTTTAATCCTAAATGTTATTCTAATCAGTAAAATTTATTTTACGTAATCAAAATATAAATATCAACATAAACATGTTCCATGCTAGATATAAAGCAATTCCAACTAACCAGTATCATTTAGTTCAAAATCTCTATAAAATAAATAAGTAAAATGATAAATAATAAAACTAATTCTAATAAACTAACTAATAAACAATAGAACTTTCTGATGATGCTAAGCAGTCTCATCTTCAATCATGTTGTTTTTTACAGCTGCAAAGATGGAGGCACAATGCACTAAAGATACTTAATGTCTTATAATAAGTCATAAAATTTAATATATAAATCATCATTTACCGAATTCTTACCTAGGGGTCGTATTATGTTATAAATATAGGTCGATATTCAATTTATATTCATCTCTTCATGTAAGTCATTAATAAATCTAATTATACTATATATAGCCGTATATTAATTATATAGGCTATTTAATATAGGCTATATATTCTAGCATATCAGTATAGTACCTAAATATATATTTTAATATATACCTGACTTATTATATATATATATAATATATTATATATATTTTTAATTATTTAGTAAATTTTATATATTTATTATCTAATACTATATAATAATAATATACATTAACACTATTAAAAAATTAATAAAATATGATATTTACCTTAATAATAAGCTAATAGACATACTAGTACTATATAAATCATGCTCCAGTAAATACCTATTTTATCAGAACTTAGTTGAGATATATAGGTCATTATTCTTATCTATTATATTATAGAAAAGCGTGTTGATAAAGTTTATTATTTCTCCCATAAGGTAAACATTTATGGTGAATAATATAGTAATAATTGATATGAAAGTCAGTATCTTATTTAATATTAACCATACAAGCTCTAATATTAATGATTAATATATATATTCACCATATATCAGAATAAGAAAGTGTGATAAAGAAATACCAATATAATAGTAGCTTTATTTAACCAAGTACTAGAACCTTCTTTTAACTTCACCACTTATCCCATGAAGGTTTAGTGCAAGTTCCAATTATCTTCACTCATCAGTCGAACTCAAGATCTAGAATGAATAATTGTTGTATGCACTGAGTAAATATCTTCCTCATACACCAAAGTGGAATTTATAAAGCAATAGAAGCTTCTCTTGTCTGGTTGATAACAAAAGCCCCTTTCGACACAACCGTATTATGGGAAATTCATAAGCACCTCCGTGTAAAACCGTACTCTAATTGAAGAGAGTGAAGAGACGAAATGAGAATTCGAAATAGGAGGCGAGATGTAATTGAGAAGATAATCACCAGATGAGAGAGATAGAAATTCAGCCGCCATTCCAAATCTTAGAAGGGGGTGTTTCAGAAAGAGAATTACATCAGTGAAATGGGAGCAGCCGAAGACGGAAACGTGATTGATGAGAGAAAATGTCGCTAGAATGGGAAGAAGAGGTACAAAATCGATCTTATGTTCGCAGACCTTTCCGAACGATCTAAGAATGCTAATAGGCCAACACATGTTTTTTCATTCGTGAGAGAGAGAGAGAGAGACTATTTTGAGAATGTCTAGTAATAATTGTTCGTATTGTATGTGCAGGCCCCTAAATGTTTTTCTATACTGGTTAGTAGTTGGGGTATTGAGATAGTGAGAATTCACCTATTAATAATTCAATCCTGTAATTTAATTCGAGAGCGTTAAGAAATCTTATACCAAATCGAGCAATTTAAGAATTAATCGACGTGTCCAAAATGACGGAATGAGCGAGTTAAAATTCAGTACATATTTTATGTCCCGCTTTTGATCTGCAGCGGCTGAGAAGATCTTTTGCAAGCTTTATATAATATATGTAAACGCTTAATAATACGTTACTATATTTTAAACATTATTAAACTGCAGAAAGGTATACGACATTATATAGTAAATACCTTAAAATAATCTAAGTTATCAGTTTAAGCTGGAATAATGATTCTTATCATAACATATACCTTATTACTTCATAAACGTTTGCTTATTAATATCTGAACACCCTTTCAATAACTATAGTATTTGAAAACTGAATCAAGAGCCGTATAATAAACTGTAGTGCTATTTTTGAATTACTAATAAAGAATATAGATATAGAAAATATAAATATATTTATAAATATAATAATTTATAAGAATTAATAATAATAAAAATACATACATATATACGAATAACTACTTTTACGTAAATTTTAATATATTTTTAAGTTAGAGTGTTCGCTATTAAATGAAAAAATGTTAAATAGTATATAATATATTCTGTATATAGTGATTGAAATTAAAGTATAATAATATAATATATATATATAATTAGGCGGTATCCAGATTTCTGAAATACACTTTCTACTATATTATACTAAAAGTATATATATTTATAATTATATATAATATATATAATTATTGACATCGTGTTCAGGTATTATAGTATTATATATAGTTTAAAAGAGCCTTCTTGTTCACTGAGAACGACTGCTTTATTTATTACCATAGTCTTAATAGGCATAAGTATAGAAGTGTATAAATAATGACATATAACAGATAGTATATATAATTCAGTTATATAGAATATATATCTTATATAGATATACTGAATATATTGCGATTATATATTATATAACTTGATAATTATTAATTTATAATATGTATATAATCTAATATATTATTACTAATTCCTTTTTTTTTAAATATATATATATATATAATAGGCTACTTTAATAAGGATGTTGACTCCAGGAAATATTAGCATTCTAAGCCGTCATATTTTAATAAAAATTAATCTAACAATAATAAATAGGATTATATACTGTATTATCCCAGTTCTCTGGCTGATAATATAATCCCTACAAACACCTGTGTTCCAACACCGTGACTCTCCTAATTTCTAACACTAAGCCTAACCTAAACCTAACGCCAGTATATTCAAATGCTAATACCTGTAATAAGTTAAATACCCTAAACCTTCAATATTAACGAAATAAGGTCATTAGTCTCTTATAAAATGTTAAATAACCGCAGAATATATATTATACTTTATATTGTATCAAATGATTTTTTGTATAAAATTATTTTGTAAGCCTAAAAAAATTAATTTATTTATATGTCATAATATATTTGAAATATATTTAAGTTTATATTACTTAAGCATTTGAGTGATGTGAAAGTATTAGTTACTAAAGTAAAACGATTATCATTACCTTTATTTTCATACTGATAAATATAGTTATTTAGTTTAGCCATATATTTTGTAATATATTTAGAGTATAAGGTTACTTTTATGCGACACTTCTTGAAAAAATTAATTGAATGTTGCCAGATTATGTTCTTAATTTCTTATACTTTTTGAAATCAAATTCAACTAATGTTCGTAGATTTTAACTAAATTTAATTTTTTTATATTAAATATTTCAATGATATTTTTCTAAATATTAAATATAATAGTTTATTAAGTAATAATGTATAAATATATTTAAATAAATATTTTTACATGATGTAAATAATATGATATACTATATCATATTAAATTACACTTGTATATATAAAATATCTGGTATTATTTCTTATCTTATGACTAAAGTTTATAGCCCAATGATGATTATGATTGTTCTGAGTCGGAGTCTGATGAATGAAGAGTCACTGATGAGATTTACAGTCAGGTTTCAAGACCTTATGTGAGGATCCCTTATTTTTTTTTAAAATTACTTACATACATTTGTCTATTTTGCTATATACTAAAGTACTTTTAAACTATTAATTTATTTATTTCTATTCACTAACATACATTTTCGAACATGAGAGTGATGCTTATAATATTTTTTTCCTCTCTCTCTCTTTACGTTTTTCATTTTGAATTTATGAATTATAAAATTAAAATTAATACCAGCCCTTTGTATATTTATACAGTTCCAGTGTATGATGTTAAATTCGATCCTTTACCTAAGTTATATAAAAGCAGACATTCAGATCAAAAAATATTCATAGCATAAAAGCTAGTTATCTATTGTTATGTAATAAATCGATTGAGGTTTAGAATCTTCAATTTGTACTTGAAGGTTTAATGCGACCTTGATCCCTTTTTCACAAGAGTTTTTAATTATATATATATATATATATATATATACTATATATATATATATATATATATATATATATATATATATTATATATATATATATATTACATACATATATATATATATATATATATATAGTATATTATATATATAAATATATATATATTATATTATATAGTATATATATAATATAATATAGGTGATACATATAAAAACAATAGTATTATATTACGTAGTATCTAGGAGATATTCGTTCATTGAGACTTGTGGAGACCTTTTTCCGATAGGAAGAATAGAGGTTATCGTTTTCTAGAAACTGGGTAAATATAAATCTATTTGAAGCTATTAAGCTCGATACCGAACGAAGTTTCCAAAGTCGCTTTAGTGAATGTATATGAGTGGGAGCAACCTGCCCCCTCCTAAGAGCGAGGACGAATAAGTATATTAGTTGTCGCTTACGCATTTTTCCGCTTCTTTCTGTAGTAGGTTGAATTGCGACACCCAAATCGAACAAGCGTGAATCACCAGGCGAGTTCTTGTTTGACCGATACGGTCACCCCTAAGGGGGTGCTGCCTCCCCTTAGCTGCCAAGGTCAAATTCAAATCTGAATAAATCAAATTGTTAGGCTCTAAATGTTAAGTGTGCGCTAAAATATTGAGCTGTGAGCATATATGATGAGTAATTCTCGTCGGAGGGGTCCCCATTGAAAGATAAAAGAAGATAATGAGTTTTGGGATGCAAAATAAGAGGAAGAAGGAGGAGAAAGAATCTTTGATAAGGGAGGTAATTAAGACAAGATATGAGAAGGAGAGTCTGAGAAGGATTCAGATTCAGGAGTTGGAGTCAGTGTTGGCTCCGGTGCTGAGCCGGTGCGGTGCGAGTTAATATACTTCTTATTCGAGATCCATGTTGGAGCTTCATCACATCGGGATTTATATTTTATCTAAGGAGTCATGTAGATTTCGAAAAACTGAGGAGACTGAGCCGTACATGCTTATCAAACCCATCAAGTTAAAAAATACGCTAAAATAACATAAATTAAATAATATAAATAATATAATGGAAAATAAATACAAATAAAACTGCTTAATTCTTTTTATTGTTTATGATACTATAAAATTATTACGTTTTTATGTACCCATAACAGCAGATAATACATCAGTAATCAACAGCTCTCATCACCCCTTCCTGAGTATATATCATGATCTACTGATTATTGATCTATGATCTACTGATCTTATGAGTTCAAGTTCTTATTTTATTACTAAATTGTCACGTTTTTACATACGCTTAAGCAGTAAAAACTAGTTAAATCGTAAATCAAACCTTGCCCTCCTCAGCCTTCCATATCTATTGATCTCATTGAGCTACTTGATCTATTGATCTATTGATTACTGATCTAATTGATCTAATTGATTCAAGTCAATTTTTTTATTAAATTGTTCATGTTTTTACATACCCTAAATCAGTATCAGGAATCCAAAACACCCAAACTGCACTCTCTATCCAACCATGCATTATCATGAGTTAGGATTATTGATTATTGATCTGAATTGATCGACTTTATCTATTTGAATCTATTGATCTAAGGATCTATGGTTTCTAACTTTTGCTTAAAATAGGTCACTTTTTACAATACCCTAAATCATGTACAATTAGTAATCACAACCAGGCCATACCACACTGCTCACATCAATTCCGATGAAAATGTGTCTAATTGATCTAATGAGTCTAACGTTTTGATCTGATGATTCGATTATGCGACAATATTACTTTGTGAATTAGAACTTCGATAATCAATTTTGTAGAAAAATTAACATATAAGGAGAAAAATAGCAAATTGGGAAAGTGATTAGATTAAGAGGTTGATCAGATACGAATATATGTTTATCAGGACAGTAACAAAGTTTACACATAATAAAACTTACTTAGCATTAGCATCATCTGAACAATGAATATAAAGCACAATAACAAACCTGACACACCTTAAAATAAACAAGAACTTTAACGGTGAACAAAGTACACGCTTCTTATATGGAAAGATACCCCTAACATTAAACATACAATAATAAAATATAAAATCATACTCAAAAAGTAAGGACTTCATTTTCTCTTTAAACATAAAAAAACAATGGTTTAATGTATGTAATTGTGTTGCAAATTTAACACTTTAATAGTTTAAGAATTCTAACAACAATACTACTTTACAATATAATATAATACACAATTTCAGAAATTAAATGAATATTATAAAATATATCGATATAATATTATCATAAATAAATAAACATAGTTATTAATCTACTCAATTAAATAAAATCCAAATTAAAAATATGTCTTATTTCGAAGCAGTTATAAAGCTAATTACATGAAAAATTTAATTAGTGAAAATAAGATACAAATAGAATCTAACGCATTACACAATCTCGAACATTATGCAGATGAATAATATAAACTTTAAATCATATAATTAAACAACAGTTCCAACAAAAACATCACCATTTAAGCCATAATATCAATATGTAACTTATACTCTATAGCTTAAAAAAGATTATCTACTTACATTCATTTTTAGTAGACATATATATATAACAGTACATGAATGTTTTTCTTATATAAATAATGTTATGTTCATTTCTCCATTATCCTAATGTATTACTCTTTCTTGATTATGCTTCACGAGATTTCTGTGATGATAATATTTAACTAAAAATTTATCATATACATGCCCATGTATATTCGAACGTGTTCAATTGTAATTATAACCTCAATCAACAAAAAAAATTATTTATACATTAATAAAGCTCAATTAGTCTATAAGTCTATACATCTCTGAAACTATGTAATATTAATGTACAAAGCCAAAACCTTGAAAGTGAGAAAAATATAACAATCCAGTAATAAAACTCGTAATAATAATTTAACTCGAAAAAAGTATTTCCACAAATAAACAAACTTGGATAACAATTCATCTCTGAAGTAGTAGATTACTAAGTAACAAAAAGGTTTCTGATAGCGAAATGCATACAAGTAACGTAGACGAGAATAAGTCATAGAACAATATAATGCCTCCATACACATTAATGGTCTAACAGCAATATCCGTAAGTAAATTTACAGAAGGTTAAGTAGCAATTTAAGTTACTTATATTATGATTTAGTTTTAAATATTAAAAAAACTATTATTATTATTGATGTATTAGAATGTGTCTTAGCAATTGTGTTGTCCTTATTAAATATATTACCGTATATTATATTATATTATGATTTGATACCTAAAAATTATTAATCTAAAGATCAGAATGCTAAGGGGACAAAGTTTTCACATTAATAAAGGGTATTATTACTTATACATAGCAATTACATGCTGAAATAATATAAATTAAGATATAATTCACACAAAACGACAAATATATTCAAATATAAAAAAAAATTAAAATCATAAGATATATATAAAACTTGTTATAACTAGTTTAAACTATATATTATTAAGCATACGAAAGGTAAATATGACATAACTAATTACTAACTAATCATAACTAAATACTATATTACTAATATTTTTTTTTACCAAAAGCATATATCTCTAAAACATTATTAGTAATATTTAGTTTTAGTTTTAGTGTTCTGACAACTAATATATATATAAATAATATATATATATAATAATATATAACTATATTTTAGTCAAAGAATAATGTGTGGCTTTGAAAAAGAATTCAAATTCCATGAAAATAATAATAACGAATAATATCTTATCAGTAATCAAAGTTTTTCTTCAATTATCTTATTATATATTTAACAAAATTTTATATCATATACCTATAATCATCATTCTGAATCACCCACAAATAATGCAAACATAAACAAAGTTTTTATCCAAAAATTATATTAACTCAATATAAATATAAATATACAAAGTTTTATCCATAAAAAACATAAAAACTCAATAAAAAATATAGTTCTTATATAGTGATAATATAAAATATTCTATAGAAACTGTTAATAGTTTCCGAATTAATAATAGCAGTTAAATCAGCTGCTAAAACTCAGTAATATATTCTAAAACCTTCCCGATTAGCACCTTGCTGCGTACAACTCGCTAAACCTTAATCTAACCCCGTCCATGAACCTTTTGATCTAATTTTTGAATACTAAATAGATTAATAGAGTCTACAGAGTACGGTCGGTCTAAGCAATTCCTGATTGCGCTTACTGCTGAAACCTACTTAAACAAAAAAAAAAAGATCGTTTTTAAGTTTAAATTATTCAGGAAAGCTCAAGTAGCGTACAGCACAGTCCATCATATATATTTCATACTATAAAATAGTTCCATAGCCTCATACCAGAGACTCAAGAAAATGGTACGCATAAGTACAGCAAATGACCCTGACTCAAAATAAGTTTTTAATCATGCACGAGTAATCGATAAACTTAACACCTAACATTATACACGATGTACACAAAAAGATATTCCTAATCTTCAGACGCCATAATCCCCTGTTAAATAAGCTATATCTCCTAGGTGCCCACAGACATAAATCTAACAAATTGCAAGCTCTCTATTGCTTCTCTTACACCTCTTTCTTCATAGCACTCTCAGTCTCTAAGTACTAGCAATATAGGGTCATATATAAATTTACAATATATATAGTAGGTTCTATATTAATATTATTGACTAAGATTAATAACACTATATGTGATTACGTCGCTACTCTTTGATTTCATTAACACAAGAGATCAATTTCGATAATCATAGCAAATAAAAAATCAATGACATGTTCTATTTACATTATACGTAAACCATATCGCTAAAATATATAGTATCTCTATATAAATAGAGTAGCAACACTATTAGCTATTTTGTTGAAAAGCTCAACATAGCATTACTAATATAATATACATTCAGTGATTAGTAAAATATAATATATATGCACACGCAAAGCTGGAAAACGATCCTGTTAACACTAGACTGTACGTCTCTATTATATAAATACACAGAGTTAGTAACATTATATAAACAATATTAAGTTTCCCAAACCAGCTTTAGGGCTAGGACTCCTGCAACTACTGAATACTAGCCCTAAGCGTTCTTAAATAGCTCATTAGTTCACTAGGCCAAACGTAAACTCTTTATATATTTAGATTTACTAATTGTTTTCGCGTGACATTACTCTGCCTTTCTTATCTTACTATATTAGTCAAAAGATCTAATTATTTTTTATCGTTTCAAACACATCTCATTTAAATAATCTCATCCAGGACAGCAGCATTAAGTTCTACTAATAGGAAGATTAGGGGAAATTTACACCCTGCGCATACCAGTGAAAAGTTATTATATCCAAAGGAGTATTTTGAGGAAAGGTTGGTACTAGTATGAAATCAACTCTGCCAGGCGTATGGAGAAGGATAAGAGTTAAAATTGTTAAACAAAGTGATTCTCTCACATCGTATGCTGTTCAAAGCCAATCTAGTGTAAAAATTCTCAGCTAACGTGAGACACATACACCAACCCAATACTACGACCTCTCCATTCCACTCCCTCTCCACCCTATGAACCTTCTGATCTATATACGAAGAATTACTACATTCTCCTTTCTTATGCATATTCGACGTTTAAACCTAATTACGCCTTAATTTTGGCTCATAACATATCAGCACCTCAATATAAATATAACTTAGTCCTTCTACTTATCAACTAACCCATAATCAGTAGATGCCTAAACTTTATCCTAGTCTTGCTTACCCTACATAATAAGAGTTACTATCAACATAATCTGCCCAAAAGATCTGCCTTCAAAATAGTTGCGAACCGACATATACATCGTCCTGAAACACAACCACTTTTTACGTCCGCTAATGTAATACTCTAATTTGATAACAATCATTCAACTATATAAATAAACTCTAAGTTAAGAGTACCTGACACTTTCGTTCACAAAAAAGCACCTATTTCACCATGCTTTTTTCCAAGCTTATTTCTTCTAAATCAAAAATGTTTAAAATTACTATCCTATGATAAAATAATCAATATTTCGAATTGATAAATATTAAACGATTTTAGTTTTAATTCGTTAAAAAACTAATTAAAACAAATAAATCGTGGAAAAACCAATATTAAATTATTTCATTAACTACAACGAAATATTACTTAAATAATAGTACCTTAATTCGTATCCCCAGTTAAAACCGGTAGTCCACTTAAGGTAAAATACCAACGTTTTAAATATTACAATAAATATTCATGAAAATGAGTCAAAGAGTGAGTCGCCATAAACGACGTCTAGACGAAGTAAGCAGCACCAGCTCGAGAGAAGTTCGCCCACCAAAGAAGAGTCGTCATGAAGCGGGAAGTTTAAAATTGACTAAGAGAAGGAAAAGACCGTTTTGGAAGAATGGAATAATATATCAAATATATACAAGATCATTTTATGATAGTAATGATGACGGAATTGGAGATTTACAAGGTAGTATTACTGGTATTGTTATTAATTATTATATATTACTTATATATTTACTAATTATTAAAAGCCAACATGACATTTACTTTATTATATATATTATAATTATATTATATATATATTATTTCTTTATTTTATATTTTATATATATTTGTACTATTATTTTAGTATATTATTTAATACTTTATTATATTATATATACTATTTTTTTTTATTTTCTTTATATATAATTATTTATTTACATTATATTTTTAATGTTTTATTTTTTTTTTTCTTTTTTTTTTATTTGTTTATTATATATTTTTATATATATTATTTTTTTTATTTTATTATATATTCTCTCTCTTTTGTAA
>JABUQX010074876.1:15000-22418 GCA_015478945.1 Trachelipus rathkii | reverse complement strand
TATATATATATATATATTCTACTCGAAAAAATAAAGCACCACTAGGTAAATGTCAATCGCAGGAACGGAAAGGCCCATAACCCCATGAAACCCCACATCAACACAGACGACAGCATCACTGTCACTTTGTAACCACCCAGCAGAGAATTGGCTGCAGTATTGGGGACGTTACCGCAATAAATTTAGAAAAGCATAAATCACGTAACTAGACTTGGGAGAGGTGGGGGTAAGTTATGTCGGGGGTATAATCGAGCGAGGGATCATTCTCGATAGTGCGCAACTGTCAAGAGATCAGTGCGTGCAGATGACAACACTCCAAGTCGAAGGACACAGGTACCGGGCACTTGGTCGATGGTTCGGTGTAGCGCACACAACGATTGCACGGGTGGTATAACGGTACCAAGAAATCCTGACACATGATCGCAAGCGAGGACAAGGTAGGCCCAGGGTCACGACACCCGTGGAAGACCGATTTATATGTCTGTGTGTATTACAAGAGCGCCACACAACGGCACGACATCTGCAGATACAGCTGGTGGAGGTACACGGCACCAGGGTGAGTGACAATACAGGGCATCGATGCCTTGCGGAACATAATTACCGGCTCCGGAGTCCTGCCATAGGTCCACCGCACACTACGGCACATCGAAGGGTGCGACTGGAATTTGTCCGAGAAGACATCCATTGAACGGTCAACGATTGGGCAAAGGTGCTCTTTACGGACGAGTCGAGAGTGTCTCTGTACGCCTCGGACAGGCGTACTAGAGTATACCGACAACCGACGGAGAGGTTCAAGTAATGCAATGTGCTGCAGGTGCTGCCTTTTGGAGGTGGGTCGGTTATGTTCTGGGAAGGTATCTCTTTATCGGGGCCTACGGAGTTGCACATCTTCGATGGAAGCACTCTTACAGCCGTAAGGTATATCACAGACATCCTCGAATCATATATCATGCTCTATGCCCCCCTACATCGGTGACTCTTTCATCATAATGCATGATAATGCAAGACCACACAAATCCCAATGTGTGAACGACTACCTTAGGACGGCTCAAATTACGGCGTTGGAGTGGCCAGCATATTGTCCGGACCTCAACCCAATCGAACATTTGTGGGATATCCTAAACGTCGGATCCCACAGCTGTAACCCCCTCCACGGATCCTCCCAGACCTGCAACAGGCACTGCACGACGTATGGGATCAAATCACTGTCCAGGACATTCGCCCACTCATCGAGAGCATGCCAGGACGGTGTTAGGCAGTCATCTTTGCCAGAGGGGGGTCATGCACGGTATTGAGACAGATCCAACCCCCCCCGGCCATCGCTTACGTACCAACATTGTGTGTTTGCAGCGCCGAACCTCCGAACCTTACTACGAGACCCTTTGGCTGCACCTTGGCCTCACACTCTATCAACCTACGGTTCTGGTGAAGAATCCACCATGTAATTGCCATTGTCCAATAAAGTCTCTTCGCGTTCTTCAACCTTTTCTACCCTTCCTTCGCCACGTAGCCTTTGTGGTGCGTTAATTTTTGACGAGTAGTAATATATATATATATTACATATATATATATATTATTATTGTTATTATATTGTTGTTATTGAGTATATATATATATTACATATATATACATATATATATTATTACATATATATATATATTATATTATTGTTGTATTATATATATATATATATATATATATATACATATATATTGTTGTTAATATATAAATGTTATTATGGTTATAATACATATTATTATTACATATTATTATTATTATTATTATAAATATAATATCGTTAATCGATATTGTTATGATCTTTTGATTTTTCAATCAATGTGATTTTTTTTGATTTTACTTTATACCCTTGAGCTTTCAGATTCAAATGTCACGCTATGATATATAATTTTGTAACTTGCAAATTATATTCCGCGTGAGGTTACGAATCCAAAAAATAAAAATATCAAAAAAAATAAAAATCACAAATTGATTTTTTAAAAAAATCAAAAAATTACCAAATTTGCCATCTCTAATATATATATATATATATTAGTTATATAGCAGCAGATAAAGAAGATATATTATGTTATATATACATATTATTATTATTACATATTATTATTATTATTATTAAGAAAGAGTGTAGGATTAAATATATATAAAAAAAATATATAGAAAGAAATATTATATATTTGGAGTATATATATATATACATATAAAAGTATATATATATATTCATAAAACATAGAATATATATAAAAAAAAGATGAAATATATATGAAAGAAAAGAGTAATATATATATAAATGTATGAAAAATATACATGTATATATATATAGTACTGCCTGCTTATCGGTGGTTCTAACAGAGCAAACCCCATGGCAAAGTAAAGGTTATTGCACTTCTGAGAAAAACCAAGGCTGAAAAATTATTTGGTTCAACATAAGTAAAAATATGAAATAAGTATAAAGGTTTGCATTTAAAATTCTCTTTCGCAGGCGAGCCGCCAGCCCTTCCGTGAAATTTCCCTCTCTTGCCGATTTTAAGTTTTGAGGATTTCTGGGAGAGAGTATCTTGATTCTTCTTGTTAATTTATTCTTGACTCTGTATCTGACTGAAGAGTATCTCAAAATGATGGGTTTTATATAGTATTTTCACTTTGACTTATGCAAAATTTTGCCTGCGCAAATCTTAGCATAAGTACGAACATAAATTAAAGTCGTTTACAAAGTTATAATGGAGTGCTACACAAAACACGGAGTGAGAAAGATGTTATAATAATTACACAAGAAATAATAACTAAAATACATAAAATTAAAGTACTTTTCAAATGCAAGATATTTAATTATGTCCGAAGACATAAGTAAACATATAAACATATGAAGGCAAAAATAGTATACATGAAATTTAAATAATATTCATACGAGCATAACTGGTTACATCCGAAGATCTAAACATATATACAAGCATTTGAATACATATAAATACAATAATGTTATATATACAGAAAATAAAAAAGTGCATTTAAACACAAGCATATTTGGTTATATCCGTTGGATATAAACAAACATACAAACATTTAAATGCATAAAAGTACAAAAATGTTAATACATAATAATTATTGATATGAAACAATTGAATTATTCACAAGTTAAATAGGCCACATTGATCGAACCATTGAATCCAAGGAAAGGTCCAGTATAAGACGTTTCTAACGTATCCATGATTTGACCAATGCGCACGTAGTTTTCAAAGTTGTAGTTACGAGAGAAACATTGCTTTACATATATATGTAGAGACGAAGTTGCTTGAAGTTTAGGTTCTTTATTTGAAAATTTCTTCATACATAAAGGGAGAGGTCACAGAACCATTTAGAACTCGAAAAGGAATAAAAGTTCGTAGTGGAATTCAAAATGAATTTCTGCCCATAATCCAAACTTAAATGATGAAAGAAATCCATACCTAAAAGGAAGTTACACATGTAGAGGCGAAATTGCTTGAAATTTAGGTCTTTTATTTGAAAAATTTCTTCATACATAAAGGGAGCGGTGGTCACAGAACCATTTAGAATTCGAAGTGGAATCCAAGTTCGTAGGAATTCAAAATGAGTTTCTGCCCAATCTAAACTTGAATGATGAAAGAAATCAATGCCGGACAGGCTGTTTGCTATGTCTAACGATGAATCCTCGAACTGTGATATTTGTGAAAAAATGAAGACCATAATCCAAAATTAATTAAAAATGAAAATTGAAGTTCTTATCGATATGTTCGTTTGCTTGAGTCATCTTCTTTGAGTGTTCTGATGAGAATTTTAGTATTATTTTAGTTTTCTTTTTCTTCATTTTGTTTGTTTTTTAGAAGGCGTTGATTGAAGTTCTGGGTGTTCTTTTTCCGGGTTCACCAATTATATAGGGTACGACTTGCTAGATTGGTGGCTTCTTTTGTGAGCAATACAAGATGATGGTAATTTAGAAATCCATATTTGAAATGATGTTTTTATTCAACATAAGTAAAATATGAAATAAGTATAAAAGTTCCTTCTGTGAGATACTCTTCGCAGGCGAGCCGTAGCCCCTTCCAGAAATTTACCTCTCTTGCCGAAAGCAGCGTTTTTAAGTTTGGAGGATTTCTGGAGAGAGTATCTTGAGTGAGATTTATTTCTTCTGACTCTTATTGACTGAAGAGTATCTCAAAATGACGGGTTTATATAGTATTTCACTTTGACTTATGCTAAAATTTTGCTCGCGCAAATCTTAGCATAAGTACGAACATAAATTAAAATGTTTACAAAGTTATAATGGAGTGCTACATATATATATATATATATATATATTGTCTGAAGACATTAATATTAAGACAAGACAAATGGAGTAAATCTACAAAGAATTCTGCAGATAAATCTGCAGATAATAATATATGGTACACATGGCCAAAAAATTAATTTACGAAGTCAATAATATGAAAAGCAAATAATTGTTTTCAAAGAAAAAAAGATTGATAACCTTCCTTTCTCGAAGAGTATTAAAAATTGCTCTATCTTCTTTTCCTCTTCCTTCACATAATCACTGGAATTTTTTGTACCTTAATGATTTAGCATCATAATTTATTATGACTTAATTAATATGTGTGAAGCTAGGTATTCATGTTGGTGTGTTATGAGTTATCACATATGTGGAGTTTATAATGTTTGTGGGTGACGGTGAATTTTTTGGTGAATGGGACGTATATGAATGTAGATGATTGTGAGTGAATGGGACGTATATGAATGTAGATGATTGTGAGTGAATGGGACGTATATGAATGTAGATGATTGTGAGTGAATGGAACGTATATGAATGTAGATGATTGTGAGTGAATGGGACGTATATTAATGTAGATGATTGTGAGTGAATGGGACGTATATGAATGTAGATGATTGTGAGTGAATGGGACGTATATGAATGTAGATGATTGTGAGTGAATGGGACGTATATGAATGTAGATGATTGTGAGTGAATGGAACGTATATGAATGTAGATGATTGTGAGTGAATGGGACGTATATGAATGTAGATGATTGTGAGTGAATGGGACGTTTATGAATGTAGATGATTGTGAGTGAATGGAACGTATATGAATGTAGATGATTGTGAGTGAATGGGACGTATATGAATGTAGAT
Source organism: Trachelipus rathkii (assembly GCA_015478945.1). NCBI lineage: Eukaryota > Metazoa > Arthropoda > Malacostraca > Isopoda > Trachelipodidae > Trachelipus > Trachelipus rathkii. The sequence continues at coordinate 17,261 of JABUQX010074876.1, read as the reverse complement.
GATTGTGAGTGAATGGGACGTATATGAATGTAGATGATTGTGAGTGAATGGGACGTTTATGAATGTAGATGATTGTGAGTGAATGGGACGTATATGAATGTAGATGATTGTGAGTGAATGGGACGTATATGAATGTAGATGATTGTGAGTGAATGGGACGTATATGAATGTAGATGATTGTGAGTGAATGGGACGTTTATGAATGTAGATGATTGTGAGTGAATGGGACGTATATGAATGTAGATGATTGTGAGTGAATGGAACGTATATGAATGTAGATGATTGTGAGTGAATGGGACGTATATGAATGTAGATGATTGTGAGTGAATGGGACGTATATGAATGTAGATGATTGTGAGTGAATGGGACGTATATGAATGTAGATGATTGTGAGTGAATGGAACGTATATGAATGTAGATGATTGTGAGTGAATGGAACGTATATGAATGTAGATGATTGTGAGTGAATGGAACGTATATGAATGTAGATGATTGTGAGTGAATGGGACGTATATGAATGTAGATGATTGTGAGTGAATGAATTATTTGTGGTCGAATGTATTATTTTTGTATGAATGTTGTATTTGTGAGTGAATGCTGTTTATATGCATACAGTTGTATTTGATTGATTGTAATATTTGTGAACGTAGGTATGGATTAGAAAGAGTTGCTAGAGTTACGCTGTTACTAATTTATTAAATGAGATTAATAAAATAAATTTTTTTGTAACTTAAATACTTACAAATTAGTTTTAGCAATTTTTGCGTCAATTTTGCTTTAAAAGTTCTAAATCTTATAAACAAATCTAAATATAAATGTGAATTAAATTAGATCTATAAATATTCTCAAAACGAATGACTATAAATTTAATAAATATAAACAAATAAATGAACTAATATTTTAATACATAAATAAATAAATAAATAAAAAATATAAATAAATATTACTCGTGTTGAAATTCTTGTAAAAAGACGTAAGAACATTAAACCCATCTATCAACCCAATTAGGGAGAAAATCCCGCCAAAAATGTTCGGTATAAATAAAATATTGGAACGATTCGATCCTCATTATCGTTTTTCGAAAATAAGGTGACATTAAGTGCTTTTGAAATTGATTTCCATTCCAAATGAAAAAAAGAAAAGAAAAATAAATAAGAAGGGAAATAAAAAATAAGATAAAAATAAAATACAAAAAAGAGAAAAAAACAAAAACAAATGTCACTCATAATTCTGGTTTGTTCTGCTGATGTAAAATGTTGTTCGATGTAGAAAACAAAAGCTAAAATTCTAAACTGAATTTTTTGAATTTTAAGATTCTTGGAATAAAATTTTCACGAATGAAATCTTAGCAAATTAAAAAAAACAAAACAATTTTGAACAATTTTGCGCAATTTTCTATACAATACTTCAAGAATTTTTAAAAAAAAATTAATATTCCACCAATATTTTAAACAATTTTCAATAATTTTTTAATAAAATTTCAGCAATATTTTAAACTTTTCAAAAGTATTAGATAAATATTTTCAGTAATATTTAAATTCTTTTTTTCAATCTTATTTCTGCAATTCAAATAATTTTAACAATCTTTCAGTAATATTTAAACAACGTTTCAACAATATTATCAAAAATTTATCAACGATAGTTTCAGCAATTTCAAAAATATTTTAAATAATTTATCCAAAAAATTTTAGCAATTCTGAATAAAGAATTCTGAAAAAAAAATTAAATGAATAATTTTTTTTTTAGGGTGGGAGTGAAGGGGTGGGTGGGATTGAAGTTTCAAAAATTCCGAAAAAAATCTAAATACCTTCGGGAGTTAGTCATTTTCATGGAATGAAAAAAAATGGTTAGCATATATAATCAACGAATATTTGAATTTGAAATTTAAATATTGAAAGGATTAATGGTCATATTTAATTAATAGTTTTAAAGTATAAGATAATTTAAATTCGAAAACTAAATTATATTTAAATACATCTATGTGAAATCAGCAATTTGAATGAAAACAAGACGAAATAATTTTAAGAATAAATTACTTTAAATAATAATTAACGTTAAAATCGTTTTATTTTCAAAAATATTGAACTGAATATATGTATACGAATATTTAATGTTTTCTTTGGATGCTTCTGCCTATATATTTCTATATATTTCTTTAATGTGAAGGATTGTTTGTTTGTTTCTAAGTATGTGTATATCTTTGCGTGTATGAGTGTATGAATAAGTATACATGTATTAAACAGCATATTTTTCTATTAATG
>JABUQX010074876.1:0-10000 GCA_015478945.1 Trachelipus rathkii | reverse complement strand
TCCATTTTGAGGGACGTTTATCACTGAGATCTTTGGTATAATTCGTGGCTTTGCATCTCTTATTAATTTGAATAGGAGCTCTTAATATCAGTTTTAATTTTTGGCAACCTCGAATTCAATTTAGCAGTAATAGGCTCTTTCACCTTCTATCTTCCCATATACATTCCAGAGTTATAAGCTTGCCATTTCTATATATATATATATATATATATATATAGTTATATATTATATATATATAATAATACCTATATATATAATATATATTATATTATATAATATAGTAATATAATATATTATATATATATTATATATCTGAAGGCATTAATATTGTTGAGACAAGACAAATGGAGTAAATTTACAAAGAATTCTACAGATAAATCTACAGAAAATATATGATACAACACATGGCCAAGAAATTAATTTCCGAAGTCAATAATGTGAAAAGCAAATAATTGTTTTCCAAGAAAAAATAATAATAACCTTCCTTTATCGAAGAGTATTAAAAATTGTTCTAATCTTCTTTTCCTTTTTCTTCACATAATCATTGGAGTTCTTTTGTATACCTTAATGATTTAGCATCATAATTTATTATGACTTAAATAGATATATGTGTAAGTGTAGGTATTTATGTTGGTATTTTATGATTTGTCACATATGTGGAGTTTATAATATTTAATATGAATGTGGTATTTGTGTGTGAATGCTGTTTATATGTGTATAGTTGAAGTTGATTAATTGTAATATTTGTGGACGTAGATATGGATTAGAAAGAGTTGCTAGAGTTACGCTGTTACTAATTTATTAAATGAGATAAATAAAATAGAAGTTTTTGTAACTTAAGTACTTACAAATTTGTTTTAGCAATTTTGCTTTAAAAGTTCTAAATCTTATAGACAAATCTAAATATAAATGTGAATGAAATTAGATCTATAAATATTCTCAAAACGAATGACTATAAATTTAATAAATATAAACAAATAAATGAACATATTTTAAAAATAAATAAATAAATAAATAAATAAATAAATAAATAAATAAATAAATATTAGTCGTGTTGAAATTCTTGTAAAAAGACTTAAGAGCATTAAACCCATCTTCAACCCAATTAGGGAGAAAATCCCGCGAAAAATGCTCGGAATAAATAAAATTTTGGAACGATTCGATCCTCATTATCGTCTTTTGAAAATAAGGTGACATTAAGTGCTTTTAAAATTGATTTCCACTCCAAATAAAAAAAAGAAAAGGAAAAAAATAAAATAGAAGGGAAATAAAAAATCAAAATAAAAATAATTTAAAAAAAAAAAAAAACAAGTTTCGCTCATAATTCTGGTTTGTTCTGTTGATGTAAAATGTTGTTCGATATAGAAAACAAAAACTAAAACTCCATACTTTGAATTTTTTGAATTTTAAGATGCTTGGAATAAAATTTTCATGAAAATTTGATGTTAAGATCTCAGCAAATTTAAAAAAAAAACAAAACAAAAGGAATGTCTACCAATTCTCGGCAATTTTTGAACAATATTCAACAATATTTTTTAAAAATGCATTTTTTCAAAAAAAATTTTTTAACAATTTTTTAAAACTTTCTACAATACTTTAAGATTTAAAAAAATTTTTTTTAAACAATATTCCACCAATAATTTCAACAATTTTCAATAATTTTTAAAATAAAATTTCAGCAATATTTTAAGGTTTTCAAAAGTATCTGACAAATATTTTCAGCAATATTTATATTTTTTTTCAATATATTTGTACAATTCCAATAATTTCAACAATCTTTCAGTTATATTTAAACAACGTTTCAACTATTATCAAAAATTTATCAACGATAGTAGTAGGAAGGGGATTCCGGAGCACGGTCGCTTTTACCCCCCAGAGGAAACTGGCGCACGGCCTCTTTTACCCCACCCTAAAATTTGGCCAAGACCTTTTTTTGGGCCAAATTTTTTACCTGCCCTTGACCTTTTTTGGAATTGACCTTTTTTGGCCTTGACCTTTTTGGGCTTGACCTTTTTGGGACCACTGACCTTTGGCCTTACCTTTTGGCGCCCTTTTCGGAAGAATGGGCGCGCCAAACGGTTGCGTAAGGCAAACGTGTAGTAGTTGCCCCCCTATTTTGGCCACCCTTTACGGACGTTAGCCCATTTTTGAGAAACCAAATTTTTTTTGGAAACCCTAATTTTTGAGAACCCAATTTTTTGAGAACCCAAAATTTTTTGAAAACCCTAATTTTTGAGAACCCAAATTTTTTTGAAAACCCTAATTTTTTGAGAACCCTAATTTTTTGAGAACCCTATTTTTTTGAGACCTTAATTTTTTGAGAACCCTAATTTTTGAGAACCCTATTTTTGGAGAACACAAATTTTTTTGAGAACCCTAATTTTTGGCAACCCTATTTTTGGCAACCCTTAATTTTTTGGCAACCCTAATTTTCGGCAACCCTAATTTTTTTGGCAACCCTAATTTTTTTTTCGGGGAAACCCTAATTTTTGGCAACCCTTCGAAGAAGGGTGCGCCAAACGGTTGCGTCAGCCCAACCGTTGTACGTATCCCCCCCTAATTTTTTCGCCAACCCTTGGCTTCCATGGGTCAATTTTGGCCCACGCTAATTTTTGGCCTTGATATTTCGGCTTTGGCCTTGATATTTCTGACCTCGATACCCTGACCTTGATACCGTATCCTAACTTGAGCCCACACACACACACACACACACACACCTAGCCTACACCTAGCCTACACCCAGCCTCCATATAGCCTACACCCAGCCTCCATATAGCCTAACACCCAGCCATACACCTAGCCTATCACCTAGCCTACACCCGCCACCTAGCTCCACCCATCCTTCACCTAGCCTACACCTACACCTAGACTCCACCCAGCCTTCACCTAGCCTACACCTACACCTTGCCTCCACCCAGCCTACACCTAGCCTTCACCTACACCGCCTTCCAAACCCAGCCTTCACCTAGCCTTCACACCTACACCTACACCTAGACTCCACCCAGCCTTCACCTAGCGTACACCTATACCTAGCCTACATCTGCCCCTACAACTTTGATGGCTCAACTTTTATGGCTCAACTTTGATGACATCATCTTTGTTGGCATCTATACTGATGATTCAGCTTTGATGACTCAGATTTATTGATGGTTCAACTTTGATGGTTTCCAATCACCGTAAATAAGTATCTAGGGATGATTCTATTAGTATTCTATGAGTATTCTATGATTGCCAGGTGAGTGCCAAGTGGGTGCCAATGGCCAATCAGTGCCAAGTGAGTGCCAATGAGTGCCAAGTGAGTGCACATCGTGCCAAGTGAGTGCCACATAGTGCCAACTGAGTGCCACTTTTTTCAAGCCTTTTCTAGCCTCCCCTGAGCCTAGAATAGCCCTAATATGGGTGTTCTACCCCTAGAGTATATTAAGGTATGAGGGAATCGATTGGTGTATAATTACAACGTTTGCTAGGATGCTTCCTACATATGAGTTAGTATTTTCTACCACTTATAGCCTATATATATATATATATAAAATATATATATATATATATAATATATAATTATATATAATATATCTATACAATATATATATATATATAATATATATATATATATATATATATATAAATATATAATATATATATATATATTACTTGCACACGCACCTACACACATACACTATGACACTTATACACACACACTATGACACTTATACACACTATGACACTTATAAGCACTTACACTCTCCATAGGACACTTACATTAAACCATATACACTTACCATTCACACCCGCACACAGATGCACTTACACTGTTACACCACCACACTCGATATTTTGATTTGCCTCAACTTTTTGATTGGCTCAACTTTGAGCCTCAGCATGTAATGCCTCAGCATTGATGCCTCAACTTTGAAGGTCATCTTTGATGACTCATCTTTGATGCCGTCAATCTTTTAGGTTCAATCTACTTGATGGTTCATTCTTTGATACATTTTCTAACCTTTTCTAGACTTTTCTATCCCACATCATAGAACAGAGCTAATATTAATGTCTTCACCCCTAGTTCACAAGCTAACCACCAGGGCTCAGCATGAGCCCCACCCGCAAAGGATGCCAGCCCCGCACCCGCAGGTGCGCCCACCGCGTCCCCGTCCGCCGCGTTCCCGCCCGCCGCGTTGCGCCCGCAGGCGCAATATTTCCGCGTTCCGCCCGCCGCGTGCGCCCGCAGCGCAATATTTCCGCGTTCCCGCCCGCCGCGTGCGCCCGCAGGCGCAATATTCCCGCGCGAATGAAAAATATATATACTATAAGTCATTCATTTTTATTTCATACTTAAACATTTCAAAGAATTTCTTTTCAAATATACTATGAGTCATTCATTTTTATTTCATACTTAAACATTTTTATTAAAAACATTTTCGCGAACCTAAAACTGTAACTCATTACAGACATCTTTTATATTTTACTTAATACTTTTTTCAAATTTATAAATTCTTTAAAAAATTATATGTAAGAAGAAAAAATCCAGAGTGCCTGATATATAATCATTTTATTTTCTACAACTGCTACGAAAATTTTATTAAAAACATTAACATTACATACCTTAAAGCAGTAAATCAGTAAATCAATAGAGGTGTTACCTAACACCTAAGGGATTAGTATGCTTTTGTTTTACTGCTTTTACTGCTTAACTCATGTTTACTGCTTTAACAATATTTTAATGCCGTAACTTAAATCTTTTATTGCTTTAACTCACATTTATTATTAACATTACATACCTATTAAAGACAGTAAATCAAAAATCAATAGAGGTGTTACCTAGCAACAAAGGGGATTAGTATGCTTTTGTTTTTGCTTTACTGTTATAACTTTCTGCTTTACTGATGTTAACTCACATGTTTTACTACTTTAACTCACATACATTACAACCTTAAAGCAGTAAATCAGTAAATCAATAGAGTGTTACCTAACCACCTAAGGAATTAGTATGCTTTTGTTTTAACTGCTTTTACTGTTTTAACTTTCTGCTTTACTGCTTTAACTTTCTGCTTTACTGGTTTTGAACTTTCTGCTTTACTGCTTTAACTTCTGCTTTACTGCTTTAACTTTTTTACTGCTTTATTGCTTTAACTTTCTGCTTTACTGCTTTAACTCATTATTCATTATCTTACTATATATTATTACAATTACATAAACTCAAAACAGTAAATCAGTAAATCAAAATACCTTCTATACATAGCAACAAGGGGGATAGTATGCTTTTTTTTTACTGCTTTACTGCTTTTAACTCATGTTTTACTGCCCTTATATGTTTACTGCTTTAACTCATTATGTTTTACTGCTTTAAACTCATATATTTATTAACATTATGTTTTTATTTGTTTAATACTTTTTATTTATTTTTATTATTATTTTTATTATTTTAATTATATTTTTTATTTATTTATTATTATTTATTTATTTATTATTATTTATTATTTTTATATTTTATTTTTATTTTTATTATTATACTTATGTTATTTACTTCATGCCTATTGTTATTATTATTTAGGACACACAACACATCATACACACACACACACACAACACACCCCACCACACACCCACACACACACACACACACACACACACACACACACCACTTACACTTATACACACATTCCCTATGACACTTATACAACATTCACTATGACACTTACATTTACCATAGACACTTACATTTACACTTATACACACGCGGTCACACACACACAACACACACACACCACTTACACTTACACTTATCCACACATTCACTATGACACTTATATACACATATTTCCCATTGACACTTACATTTACCCATAGACACTTACATTTACTCATAGACACTTACATTCACCACACAGATTTTACTTACACACGCAGAATTACTTACACTCACACACAGATTTATTTACACTCACACACAGATTTACTTACACTCACACAGATTTACTTACACTCACACACAGATTTACTTACACACACAGATTTACTTACACACACACAGATTTACTTACACACAAAGATTTACCTTAAGTCACACACAGATTTTACTTACACTCACACACAGATTTTACTTACACACACAGATTTACTTACATTCACACAGATTTACTTTATACACAACAGTATTTACTTACATTCACACACAGATTTACTTACACACACACACTACACCCACACACCGCACACTTCACTAATACACATATAACGTATAATTTATTAAAACATTTTATGTTTTAATTAAATATTTTTAGTTAACATCGAGCGAATAATATAAATGTAAGTGAATAATTGTTATTTTTAAATAAGAACTTAGAAAGATTTTAATAAAATACATGTTATGCTAGCAGAGAAGAACTTATTTTGTTATTTTTATACATATACTTATTACATGGCTAAAGATGATGTAAAGCAGTAAGTCAATAGAACAAAACGTGGCATAGCTTGGTGTAGAGGGGTGCTAGGGCTGACCTTTACTGATTTACTGATTTATTGCTTTAGGTTACGTAAAAATATATGTTTTTAATAAATTCATAAAATTTAGTAAAAGTTATTTTTAAAACTGATAGTTATAAAATTTATAAACAAAAAGTATTAACAGTTAATAATAAATTCTTTGTTCAAGATAATGATTGATTTATTATAGTAGAAGTTTTAAGAAACTTTGAATAATTTTAGTTATATTTGATTTAGTAATATAAATGTACGTGTTTATTTAAAACATAAAATGTTTAAATAAATTTGGTATATGTGTAAGTGAGTGTGCGGTGTGTGGGTGTGTGTGTGTTGTGTGTGTGTAAGTAAATCTGTGTATGAGTAAGTAAATCTGGTCTGTGGTAAGTAAATCTGTGGTGTGTGGTGTGTTAAGTAAATCTGGTGTTGTAAGATAAATCTGTGTGCTGAAGAGTAAGTAAATCTGTGGTAGTGCTGTAAGTAAATTTGTGTGTGTAAGTAAATCTGTGTGTGGGTGTAAGTAAATCTGTGTGTGTAAGTAAATCTGTGTGTGTAAGTAAATCTGTGTGAGTGTAAGTAAATCTGTGTGAGTGTAAGTAAATCTGTGTGAGTGTAAATAAATCTGCAGTGGTGTAAGTAAATCTGTGTGTGAGTGTTGTGTGGTGTGTGGTGTAAATGTAAGTTGTCTGATGGGCGTAAATGTAAGGTTCATAATGAATGTGTGTAAATGTAATAGTGAATGGTGTGTATAAGTGTTTAAGTGTTTATGTGTGTGTGTTGTGTGCGTGTGTACGCGTGTTATAAGTGTAAATGTAAGTGTCTATGGGTAAATGTAAGTGTCATAGTGAATGTGTGTATAAGTGTCATAGTGAATGTGTGTATAAGTGTAAGTGTGTGTGTGTGTGTGTGTGTGTGTGTGTGTGTGTGTGTGTGTGTGTGCGTTCTAAATAATAATAACAATAGGCATGAAGTAAATAACACTAAGTATAATAATAAAAATAAAAAATAAAATAATAAAATATAATAAAAATAATAATAAAAATAAATAAAATAAAATTAAAATAAATAAAATAATAATAAAAAAAAATAAAAAATAATAATAAATAAATTAAAAAGTATTAAAACAAAATAAAAACATAATGATTAATAATATATTGAGTTAAAGCAGTAAAAACATATGAGTAAAGCAGTTAAAACATGAGTTAAAGCAGTAAAACATGAGTAAAGCAGTTTAAAGCAGTAAAACAAAAGCATACTAATCCCCCCCTTGGTGTTAGGTCACACCTCTATTTGATTTACTGATTTATGTTTTAAGGTATTGTAAATGTTAATAAATTATTGAGTTAAGCAGTAAAACATTGAGTTAAAGCAGTTAAAGCAGAGTTAAAGCAGTAAAGCAGAAAGTTTAAACAAGCAGTAAAGCAGAAGTTAAAGCAGTAAAGCAGAAAGTTAAAGCAGTAAAGCAGAAATTAAAGCAGAAAGTAAAGCAGTAAAGCCTAAAACAAAAGCATACTAATCCCTTTGTTCCTAGGTAACACCTCTATTGATTTACTGATTTACTGCTTTAAGGTATGTAACTGTATGTGAAGTTAAAGTAATTAAAGCAGGAGTGTAAAGCAGTAAAGCAGAAAGATTAAGCAGTAAAACAGTAAAACAAAAGCATACTAATCCCCTTTGTTGGTATTAGGTAACACCTCTATTGATATAAGATTTACTGCTTTAAGGTATATGTTACTGTTAATAAATATGTGAGTTTAAAGCAGTAAAAACATAAATTAAAGCAGTAAACATGAGTAAAGCAGTTAAAAAAACATGAGTTAAAGCAGTAAGCAGGTAAAACAATAAGCATACTATCCCTTAGTGTTTAGGTAACCACCGTCTATTGATTTTACTGACTTTACTGCTTTAAGGTATGTAATGTTAATGTTCTTTTAAATAAAATTTCGTACAGTTGTAGTAAAATAAAATGATTATATATTAGACACACTTTGGATTTTTTCTTCTTACATATAATTTTAAAAATTTATAAATAAAAAGTATTAAGTAAAAATATAAAAGATGTCTGTAATGATTTACAGTTAAGTTCGCGAAAATGTTTTTAATAAAAATGTTTAAGGTATGAAATAAAATGAATGACTCATAGTATATTGAAAAGAAATTCTTTGAAATGTTTTAAGTATGAAATAAAAATGAATGACTATTAGTATATATATTTTTCATTCGGGCGGGAATATTGCGCTGCGGGCGCACGCGGCGGGCTGGAACGCGGCGGACGGGACGCGGCGGCTCGAACCTGCGGGTGCGGGGGCTGGCATCCTTTTGCGGGTGGGGCTCATTGCTGAGCCCTGTGGTTAGCTTGTGAACTAGGGTGAAGACATTAATATTAGCTCTGTTCTCTATGATGGGGGTTAGAAAAGTCTAGAAAAGGTTAGAAAATGTATCAAAGATGAATCATCAATAATGATGGTATCAAAGATGACGCTATCAAAGATGAGTCATCAAAGATGAACCTTCCAAAGTTGAAGGCATCAATGGCTGAGTCATCAAAGTTGAGCATTCAAAGTTGAGCCATCAAAAGTTGAGGCATCAAAATATACGAGTGGTGTGAGTGTAAGTGGTAAGTGTATCCTGTGTGCGGGTGTGATTAAGTGTATAGTGGTTTAAATGTAATGATTCTATGGAGAGTGCAAGTGCTTATAAGTGTCTAGTGTGCAATATAACAAGTGTGTATAAGTGTCATCGTGAATGTGTGTATAAGTGTTCTAAATAATAATATAAATATATTACAAGGTAATTATATATATATATAATAATATATATATTATATATATAACATATATATATATATAATATATATAGTATATAATATATATAATATATATATACTATACATATATATATAGGCAATATAAGTGTTAGAAAAATACTAACTCATAGTAGGAAGCATCCTAGCAACTTGTATTATACACCAATCGATTTCATACCTTATAACCTAGGGGTAGACACCCATATTAGGGCTATTCTAGCCTCAGGGGAGGCTAGAAAAGGCTTGAAAAAAGTGGCATTCAGTGGCACTTATGTGGCACTCACTTGGCACTATGTGGCACTTACCTCCTAAGCGACCAACCTAAACCCACCTCACAGCACCTCACCTAATCCAGGCAACTCCATTGGCAATCATTACGGCACTCACCCTCTTGCCAGCACTCACTTGGCACTCATAGAATACTCATAGAATACTAAATAGAACTATCCCTAATACTTTTCTTACAGTTGATTGGGAATCATCAAAGTGAGAACCATCATAAAATCTGAGTCCATCAAAGTTGAAATCATCATATAGATTGCCAACAGATGATGACGTTCACAAAGTTGAGCATAAAAGTTGAGCATCAAAGTTGTAGGGGCACGTGTAGGCTAGGTATAGGTGTAACGCTAGGTGAAGGCTGGGTGGAGTCTAGGTGTAGGGGTCGGTTGTAGGCTAGGTGAAGGCTGGGTTGGAGGCTAGTGTAATCCTCTC
>JABUQX010074875.1:30000-32438 GCA_015478945.1 Trachelipus rathkii | reverse complement strand
AATCAACCAAAACTATACTATAAAAAAAACGACAGATACGAATATATCTCTGAACAGCATAAATTTTATTTATTATAAACTCTCAATGCAAAAGACGCTTTGATACAAGAAGAGAGAACTGCCTACGTGCATTATTACACTCACAATTAATCACCAGCTACACAAACATACCAACAGTTAACTTGTACATACAAAAGAAAAACTTACTTCCTTAATATCATTACCGGCTTATCTCTACTTAGGATACCCCTTTCAGTTAATCCACTCAATAGTCGTATGTCAAATTTTCGTCATGTTTCAGAGTCGTCATGACTGTTACGTCCGACAGTATATTGGTTAAACAACGACTATAGATACAAGATAGGAGCATACACTAGTACCTGGCTTTACAACAGTAGGTATTAATATAACGAATATTATTCACGGAACATTAATACATATATTACTGTTAATATCATCACAGTCATATTACTAATAATATTTAGTTTGCACTCTCATCATGCGAAGTTACTCAAAAATAAAATAGCTGGGCTTACTATCAATTAAACATTTTAAAAATACAGAATTTATTATTTCTAAATTATAACTGATAATTGTACACTTAATTAAATTATAATATGAAATGCAAAAAAATTTTATAAACTATAAATTTATGACATTTATTAAGTTCTTATGTAAATTCTTGTATTGTAATATCATTCTCAAAATGATTATTAATTGTTTATAATTAATTTCATGCAAGATTAAACACTAATAAATGCGACGAATTATGTCGTTTCAAGCATACACTTAATAATATTTAATAATATATTAGCCTATATCTTTAATTTACTTTAAGTTAAATACTAAGAATTATTTAAACCTAATATTTAAAATTGTATAGAAAATTTCAACTGAATAATAAAAATTAAATAATTTAATAGAAAATTTAGAAAATATTAAAAAGTAAATAACACTTATATTATAAATAACAAGCTATGACATGAGAATTTATCTATAAAATACATATATATGAATAATATATAATATAATTAATATAATATAATAATTAATAAACTAAATAATATAAAGATCATGTTATAAATTGAAAAATTACAGAAAATAATAAAGTAAAGTGGTTTATAAAATATCACATATTTATACTTTTTTAAATATTATATATTATATTAATAAATATATATATAATATATTATATTATATAATATATAAATATAATATAATATTATATATACTATATATATATATATATTATTAATATATAATAAATATTATATTTTAAATAGTAAAATATTATAATTATATATATATTAAAAAAAATTGTGAATTATTAAATTTTTAATACTTAATTAAAATAATTTGTAATACATATTTCACAACAAGATTTAAAATATGTTCAATTAATTTATTATATATTCAAAGTAACAAAATTTTAGTTATGCTTTGAATGAATATTTGGAGGACGACTGGATATTAAATGAATATTTTTAGGAACTGTAAATGATATGAATATTAAATTCTCTTCTTTCACTTTTTAAATTTTCTGTAATGCTGACCCATTTTATGGCCAAGTTCGCAATATATATATATTAATAATATAATATATATATATTATATAGTATTATTATAAATTATAATATTTATATATATTATTATATATATAATATATATAATAATATATATATTATTATTAATATATATATAATATATTATTATTATATATATATAATATATTTATAATAATATTATAATAATTATTAATAATATATATATATATATATATTATAATAGAAGTAAAGAACAGAAAAATGATTGAACTAGGTTAAGAGGAAAAGGTAACCACTCGTCAATAAATTTATTTATCAAGATATAGAATATTAGACAGGCAAATTGGAATAATCTGGACTGAACATGAAATGAATGTTTGGAGGAAGACTGGGATGTAAAATGAATGTTGAAGGACGAGCTAATATAAAAACCAGATTTAATATGGAATTAATCATATAGCGCTTCACCGCAAAACACGGTTTTTACCAGATAGACGACAATTAAATGTTATATCATGCGAGTCTTATAGCTCTTCCTTACATTCTTGCGCTTCGATAGGATCTCAAGCGTCATACTGCAATGCTCACTACTTGGCTCAATAATAAATACTTATCCTACTTGGAATATTAAGATTAGATATTAATTAGAAATATGGATTTATTATAATATTATATTACAGAAATCGTAGCTTTTACACTCATTTATATATTAATTTAATTAATTATTTATATATATATATAATATATATTATATAATATATATATATTAATTAATAAGATTAATATCTTATTATTATATAGGTATATTATATTGGTATATATATATATATATTTATTTATATTAATTAATTAATATATTATATAATATAATATATATATATATAAAATAAATAT
>JABUQX010074875.1:20000-25000 GCA_015478945.1 Trachelipus rathkii | reverse complement strand
ATAATATTATTAGTAGATGACATATAGATATCTCCATTACTATAATACTCCTACTAATAAGTGGATCCATTAAACTACTAGTAAGGATAAATAACACTCATACGATTTTGCTATTTCTTAAAAATTGTCTACATTCACTATTCATTATTTAATATAACTTTAAATATCAAACTCTAGATATACTACTCATATTATATAATCAATATCACAAAACTATAATGGCGGAAATACGCTGATGATCAAAGATAATTGTCTGCAATAACGCGATTCGTTTGTTTTTACTATCGAAACTGTCTCTTCATTATACCACTGAAATAAATATACTAGCACGAAAGGGTCAACCTCCTATATACATAGATATATAACTGCTACCGGAACCTTGTATTAAGAGAGCCCTCAATTAGAAGTCAAATATAAAAACGGTCTAGATAACATAAACTATTATGCCATCATGTATAATAAGGTAATATTGATAGATAGGAAAAAAACGTTAATATTATTAAATATATAATTATAGGGGTCAAGTAATCATCATGTAGAATCCAATAAATCCAATAAACTAATTCCTAAACGTAGCAACAATACAAATTTTGCCATTACTTGAATTAAGGCAACTCAATTAATATAATAAGGTCCTCGTTCTAGGAATAATAATAGCGTACTAGCACCCGTGCACATACTGTTACCTATATCAATATACGACATTTGATGTAAAGTCTATATATTATTAGAATTAAAATTATATGAAGCAAATTTTCCATTTTATAGATTATAATTGTAGTATAAATACAACTCTAGCAATACACATAAATACTTTATAAAATACACATATATATATATAGAATAAAAAATATATATAGTTTATAATATGACAAAAAAGTGTAGATATATCATAAACTCTAAAAATATTGGAATCCCTCAAACGAGACTAGATAATATCAGGTGAAAGCTATAGGGAAGTACATTGGACAATGGCATTAATAGGTATAACCTAAAAATATCTTAAAACACTAACTACACATATTTTACAAATTAAGATGTTATTGTGATCAATGCGAGTGTCATTACTTCAATGATTTTTCTAATATAAATATAATATTATATAATTATATTATTATAAAATTATATATATTTACATATATTATATAATAATATATTCATAATATTATAGATATATTAATATTCTATATTATAAATATTATATTAAAATTATTTCAATCTTGCTTATTATATATATTTCTTTTCTTTGTATCAATCTTGCTATATTAATTTTTCTTTTCTTTGTAATATTTAAAACATGTTTGAAATATATCTTATAACTGTAATTGTAAAAAAGTAAAGATGATATTTATTTTTTATATATATATTAATTATATCTGAGATGGAAGTAAGCATCATTTTTTAATTCCGAGCAACACATTTTACTTTTTAATTATTTTGATTGAGAAATTAATTTAAATATATTAACAGAAAATTTAACAAGAAGAAACTTGTAAAACTTTTAATTATAGAAATTATATAGAAGCTTGCAGTATAAAGTACTAAATATTAATTACATATATTAAATATATAAATTTAAATATATCTTCATTTCTAATGAACAATTGCATTTGAAACCTCATGAAAATTGAAACTACGCATCCCAAATATTAGATTTAGTTGCTAGTCTAATTTTCTTTTCGTGATATGGTGTTATATGCTGTATACCTATTAATAATTTAATAGATGATTAATAAGTGGTTAATCAGTTAATATGTTTATTAATAAGTACAAAATAGTGGTGTTAATATTATTTAAAATACAGTTAGATATAGTGTTAAGTAAATATTAATTCTATAAGTTAGATATAAGGTTGTGAATGTGTAAACATCACTCACAGTAGACATAAAAATCATATAAGTGATAATAAGTGTGATATAAAAGTTTCATGTTAAAGTATTGAGCTAATTAACAGGAATTAGATCCTTCTTTAAAGGTAAAAGCATATACAGGAATACGTTACCTAACAATAAATATCTTATAACTCACATTAATAATAATAACAACCATATATAAATAAATAACTATCTCTTGAATGGTTGGAAGGTGTCTGGTAGAATTAGATTATTAGTGAATATATATATATGTAAAAAGTTTGGTTAAAAATTTAGCGTATTTAGGTTATACACAATTTAGTATAATTAATGATAGTAATATTGTAATATTGATATATAATATGTTTATAATATGTAAGATTTTATTGTGTAATGTACAGTATTGTATATGTATGTTAGTATTATATGTATTTTTTTTAAATATTTTATTTATTTATATTTAAAATGCGCGTCCGGTAGCTCAGTGTTAGAGCATCTCATACAACAAAGTGAGGGTCAGGTCGCTAATACTTAGGTCGGGTGGGAGAATTAGCTAGAGCCAATTCTCCAATCCATTAGGTACTTATGCTTACGTCCTGCTCGAACGTTATATATACGAGTAAATACACCCTACTAGATTAGGGCTCTGACCTCAGTAGAAGCGGTGAGTGATATTAATCTTACTATAATAATATAATATTATTATCGCATCATATATTACTTAGAGCTAAAAGTATATTCTATCTATAACTAAATTCCAATAGATATAATAATCATCTATTATAAGCAATATTATATATAAAATCGGCTGACAGTCGAGATATATACATTATACTCTTTCTCCAAAGAGATAGTAATTAGAACTCTCGATATCTATACTAAACTATTACAATACGATGTACTATAATCCTATGTTCTAGCTAAATATACCGGGTATAAAGTATTAGTCAGTGAGGTAACGTAGCAAAACACCAAAGAATTTACATACCTGAACGGTTTTAAACACAAGCTTATAGGAGGCCTTCTAATTTCTATAAACATTCTACAGTTATTGCGGTGTACTTAAATTTAATGAGCTCCTTGTTGAAGTCATTTCTATTCATCTGTGAGAACTCAAGTTTCAAGCGTAACACAACTTGTTGTTGGGATAGTTGATTCATTCACATTTACTAAGAAGCACTGAAAGAATTATCTTGTCGAAGGTGATTATCAGAAAACCCATTATAAGATATGTCTCATATTCGTCAGAGAAGCAATTGCTCACATATGTTGTCCTACGACCCCCCACACTTCCTTATTTTTTGCTTCATCAAGGTTAATTCGGTTTATCTGGTCAGTGTTACATCCCAGCATCCTTACTTCCTCACGCTGGTATTTCGTTCGCATCTTACTTTAGCATAATTCGCTCATACACACAGACTTTAGACGATAGATCATAATTTAATTGGTAGATATCGATTTTCGGCTTTCCGTTCGGCCTATCCACTTTTTATGGATTAGAAATGGTCTTTAAAAGCAAATTGTTTGTCTCAGCCTTTAGAGGCTTCCCAGATATGATGAACATATGTATGATCTTAATCACTCTATCAATCATTTAACTTTGATTGATTATTTTTACTATGGTTCTGAGCTTCTGTTGAAATGATTCAAGTGCTTGACAGCTCTAAATCTGTGTTCTCGCTAGTTCTTGAGATACAATTCTCCGCACACCTTCAAAAGCAAGATCAAAAATGAAATATTATTGGTTATTTCTTAGTAGTCGCTTCATAGCTAGGTGGTATCGGACAGCGTGGTGATCTCATAGTTAACTCATACTGATTTAGCACACTTTTTTTTGAAAATGATAAACCATCTTAAATATATATGATTAGTCAGAAGGAAACAAACTTTTTTTAAACTTTAAAAGCATATAACGGTAAAACGAAAAAAACTATACCCAATTCGTAATTTTTTGTGGCCAAGCTTCTCATGAGTATTTTATCCTCTTGATTTTAGAAACTGATAATAAATGTGTTAGTTTACCGATAAACATTTGAAGTGATTAATTGTGATGGGAAGTCCTTGTTTACTACGTCAAACACAGAAAGTTCTAACCTGTGATTAGCACAATGCCTAAAATAATATTATTTTTGGGAACTTATTTTTTAAAGAGTGGGCACTCACTTTCTTTCGGCCAGCATTATGCAGCTCATCTGGTTGGCAATGCCAAGTAAGATTGTTTTCAAGAAAATCATATAACCCAAGTTTCTTTAAACGGGACATCAGGCGATTTAAATATTCCTTCATCGGAGACATTTTAACTTAATTATATCAAGGAGCAAGTTAGTGTGCTCATTCATGCCTTGAAATGTGGTTCTTACATAAATAATAAGAGAAGACAACTGACTTATTGTAGTACTTTCGTCTATAAGGAGAGAAATTTTATTATTTGATTCTATTATATTCTTAATGACAGTGCTTTTCATTTTCATTGTAATATGGTTCACAATATTTTTGCACGCAGCAGCTGAGTGTAAACACACCCCTTATTGATGATCCCCTTAATTCCGTGAAGTCTGTTTTTCCTCATTTCTCTACTATAATTTTTTAGGATTAGGGTAGGGTCACTTCTCTTTTTTCATTAAAGAACAAATCAATTACTTATCAACTTTATTTTTGTCTTTTTCAAGTATTGAAAGAGCTGTCTTACGAGCTGAACTTTCCTTATGCTTGAAAATTTTCTTTCGGAGAGAAAGCATCTGAACAGATTTATCTTCACCTGATGCATTGGTTAACTGAAGCTCACTGCTGGGAAATGTTCATGCCCTGCATTTTTCACTCTGGTCCCAAAACACCAACATTTTGCAAGCTTTATAGCCAAGTTTTCCGTTTTTAACTATTAACCGGTTGTGTTTGCTACAGAATTCACTTTTCTTACTTGCAGCCCAACATTCAGAAATATCAGAAGCAGGGGCTGGGACTGTTTGACTACTCACCACAGCCTACAGTAGACTCTGTATCACTCAACACTGTATTCATAGTTTGTTTTATCGGAATCATCATTCACTTTACATTTCTTTGCTTGCCGTGGTGATATAAATATTTTAGTAACTTTCGTAAATTAAAAATGATTGACGTCTTCTAAAAAATTATAGACCCGAAAGTCTA
>JABUQX010074875.1:7500-12500 GCA_015478945.1 Trachelipus rathkii | reverse complement strand
TTGGGTTGAGGATATTCCTCGGTGTGAAGTTAGTTAGATGGTGAGCAGCTGGAAAAAGTGTCTGAGTTTAAATATTTAGATATATGTTGGATGAAAGGAACGGATGATGCAAGGTGTAGTAGGAAAGTTGTGAATGTCAGGAAGGTGGCTGGTGCAATTAAATCCTTGGTGGATGTAAACGGACTAAGTCTTGAGAAAGTGCGCTAGGGTTCACACTGAGGTGTGTTGTTGCTCGTATTAATGTATATAGTAGTGACTATAGCCTGGAATAAGAGGTATATATCTAAAGCACAATGTGTTCAGGATGGACAGTTCATAGGAGTGTTAGGTAAGGAGAAGAATTTATAAAATGAGGAATGAAAGTATTAAAAGGTGTGGTGTGAAGAAAGGGTAAATGAGAAAATAAATGAAAGTACATGGAGATGGTTTGGTCATGGATGAATGATGTCGGTTGGTTAACGGATGTATAGTGGTGAGTGTTCTGGGAATCGACCGGCTGGGAGACTGAAAAAAAAGTGATTGAGTCAGTAAAGGAATGCCTGGAGGAGAAATGTGAGTGGCTGAGGCGAGAAGAAAGGTGCATACCATGAGTGAATAGCGGGGTTTTATGAGGGGGTATGGCTGTAATGACCCACCTGGGCCAAGAGATGAATCCCACATTGACGAGATGTTATAGTGAGGGTCCTCGTAGTCTCGTGAAACCCTAGGGTGGATTTTCTGATTTCGACGAGTTCTCACTAAAATGTATAAAGGGGGCGGTGGCTGGGCTTTTTTTCGACTTAATATTGTTCTACTACTGTTTGCCCCGGAGCATGTTACGCACTTTATCCCGCCTCGGGGAGAGAAGGTGGGTGATGATGTTGATGATGATGATGATGAGATATATATATAGGTGTGGCAGCATATATATATATATATATATATATATTATATAAGAAAGATATATATATATATATATATATATATATATATATTTATACAAGTTTCACATGTAAAGTAATTTTGTAATTGTACTTGATACCATGTAACTTGTACTTCCTGAACAAATCTTAGAGTACTTTGGTATACTTGTACTTTTGTAATTATACGGCACCCCCCGAGATCTAACTCTTTCCCAAAATGTACTTGAACCCACTCTTCCGATTTATATATATATATATATATATATATATATATATATATATATATATATATATATATATATTTATTATATATATATATATATATATATATATATATATATTATTTTACCTCCTCCACTCTTCCCCTCCACCATCCCTTAGTTCATTTGCAGAACCTAATACTGTAATCTCTTCTTAAAGATATGTTTTCTGATGATCTGAACTTAATACTAAGATTATAGCCTGTGGCCCTAACGATACAAACACCTATTTTCTTAAAGCTTGTACCCCCTTTCTTGTACCTAGCCTAGATAATATTTTTCTGTCTATGTCTATCAGCATCAACTTTTCCCTTGCTGGAAACGTGTGTCGCTAACCCTAGTATTTTCCGAAAAGGGAGACCTCTCCCAATTATTATGTGATTATGATTACTGCTATCAAGTACCGTCCTACTGTTTTAACCTCTGTACTTGTAAAGTTTTCGGAAAATTTTGCAAATAGGGAATTTAAAAACTGGTTTAGATAAAAATCATCAATCAAAAGCTTTGTGATAGAATCCCGGGAATTTCTGTCCGGTAACTCCAGTCAGAGAATCTGGTCCGAGAGAGGAAAATACCACTTTTGTAGATTGCTTTACAAAGCTTTCAACTTGGTGATGATAGGAGATAAAATTAAACTGAGGTCCATATAGGCCTTTAAATCATAACTAAAATCTTAATAAAAACGCCGTGCGGATTACATATAAGCAACACAGCGGTTGGTTACATATTATTATACGTTGGTTATTGGTTATTACATATTATTACATATATATATTATATTATATATTATATATTATATATATATATTAGCTGTTATTAAATATA
Source organism: Trachelipus rathkii (assembly GCA_015478945.1). NCBI lineage: Eukaryota > Metazoa > Arthropoda > Malacostraca > Isopoda > Trachelipodidae > Trachelipus > Trachelipus rathkii. The sequence continues at coordinate 10,513 of JABUQX010074875.1, read as the reverse complement.
TATATATATTATTATATCAGTTTTACAGATTATTATATAAAAATTTCATAATGACATAGAAGCAGCAGCAGCAGCAGCAGTATATTTACTATTGCTGTGACTTTTCCGAAAAATTCTTCTATGTTCAAAATTTTGGTTCAGAAAGTTACGTTATAGTTTTTAAGAGGCTAGTGGCAAGCCTGGAATTATGCCAGAAGCTTCTGCCACTAAATAATTTGGGTATATAGTAAAAGTAACTGAAGGTTTCGTAGAAATAAATGATCCTGAAAATTTTCAGAAGAAAGTGACCGGTGAGTTTCTCGAACAGCTTCTTTAAGAATATTTGTATATCTAAGGAGTTTATATAGATATATATATATATATATATATATATATATATATATATATATATATATATATATATATATACATATATATATATATATATATATATATATATATATAGGCCCCCTATATATATATATATATGTCAATTTTGATTTTGTTTTAACATATTGCTAGTATATGATACCAACAATGAATTTCAGTGGTGACGGACAGGATTCAAAAGTTCGAAATATTTTTAAATAATTATTTAAAAATCGCATTTATATCAATAAAATTATAAAAATGAAATATCTCGAAAAGTACGACACTAAGAAAACCAATTACATATTTGAAATACAGTGTATAAAGCTTATTACACATCTAAAAAAAAAAAAAAATATTTTATTAAACGAAATATCTCAAAAGTACGACACTTACAGAAACACATACATATTTGGAATCAGCATGTAAAGCTTATTACAAAAATGTAAAAATAAAAAATTGAAAAAAAAATTAGCTCTGGTTTGAACGGGGGACAGAGGGGGAACGTTTTCCATACCCCGTAGGGAGGGGCGGAGGAACCCCCACGACACCCAAATACCAAAGAGCGGGTTTCGGAGACCCTCCCGGGAGGGGGGGGAAATAGTCCTACCCTATCGTTCCCCCTGAAAGGCCGAGAGACCCTGACTCTGCCATCTTTGCGGTTTATCCTTGGGTATTCCATTAATTAAAAATTTTTTTTTTTTTAACTGACGGAGTCGTAAACGTAACTGGTCCTATATATTTTTGAATCATGTCTGTCACCCCTTAAATTGACTGTTAGGATCATATACTAGAAATATATAAAAAAAAAAAAAAAAAACTCATAAAGAAAAGTTGAGTCGTAAAACATAACAGGTCATATATATATATATATATATATATATATATATATATATATATATATTTTGTGTGTGTGTGTGTGTATAAAAAAATAAGATATATATATATATATATATATATATATATATATATATATATATATATATAGGGTTATATATATATATATATATATATATATATATATATATATATATATATCAAAGTTGATTGATAAAGTGGCAGCTCTTTATCAATAAAAAGCATTCTCAGCAAGCAACCTTTTAATGTGTTATAAGATAGCAATTTTCATTTTTAGATATTGTCAATACGCTTGAAAATATTTATTATTTCTGAAAAAGAACGTCCTTTTCTATTGAGTTTTTATGAGATTCTTCTTTAGAAATCTCCCTTCTGGTCTATTGGATGGTTTCTGTGGAATAATTACCTTTACCTTTCTTCCGTCTCAAAACTTTCTTTAAAAATTATTATAAATGGAGTTTCAAATATAAATTTCTGTCTTATTATACTATATATATATATTATATAAGTTATATATATATATATATATATATATATATATATATATATACATATATTATATTATTATTATTATTATTATTATTATTATTATTATTATATATATATATATTATTATTATTATATACTTATACATACATATACATATATTATTACTATTATATATTACATATATATATATTATTGGTTGTTGTTGTTGTTATTATTGGTTATTACATATATATATATTATATATTACTGTATATACATACATAGTTGTTATACATTACATACATATTATTACATACTATTATTATGCTAAGAGCTACATTACATGATATTGTTGATATTACATGTACATATTATTGCTGGCATATACTGCATACATGCTACACATATTACATATATTATTATATTATTATTATTATTATTATATTATATTATTATATATATATATTATTATTATTATTATTACATATATATATTATATATATTATTATTATATATTACATATATATATATGCATATTATTGTTGTTGTTATATATACATAGTTAGCGATATTATTATATATATATATATATATATTATATATATATATATATATATATATATATATAAATATATATATATATATTATATACATATTAATATATTGTTATTATTATTATATTATTACATATACATATTGTTGTTACTATATACATGCTACATTACATGCTGGCTACACATGTTATGCTATGTTATATATATATATGGCCTATATATATATATATATATATATATATATATATATATATATATATATATATATATAAAGATATATAAATATATATATATATATATATATATTTATATATATATATATATATATATATATATATATATATATCAGTAGTGGCCTCAGAACCGAAAACATAGGGATACTTCAAAAATAATTAAATGTTATATATATATATATATATATATATATATATATATATATATATATATATATATATATATATAGTATATATATATATAGTTATTATATATATATATATATATATATATATATATATATAAATATAAAAATATATAGCAGTATATATATATATATATATATATATATTTATATATATATATATATATATATATATATATATATATATATATATATATATATAAAGAGTTATATATATATATATATATATATATATATATATATATATATATATGTTATATAGGTCAGCCTCTAGAAGAGCCACAACCATATCTCAAAACTACAACAGCTACCGGGAAAAGGAATACATTGCTGGAATGCTGGTCCAATTTTAGTGCGGAAAATGTAA
>JABUQX010074874.1:0-16038 GCA_015478945.1 Trachelipus rathkii | reverse complement strand
AGATATATATATATATATATATATATATATATATATATATATAGTATATATGAGTATATATATATTATATTCATATATGCTATATATAAATCTCATATATATTTAGAAATGTCTATATATATATATATATATATATATATATATATATATATATATATATATTTAATAGATAAAAAGTGCTTATATATATAGATATATATATATATATATATATATGATAGTCCAGCAAATGTTGGACCGAAAGACAAAAAACTTTCAATTCAAGTCTTTGAAAGGAAGAAATCGCATCCTCACTTTTTAATTGTGGGTGTTGCGAATATGCAAAATAGTATTTGCAATAAATTTAAGTTTGAATTTTTTAATGTATTTAAACAAATAATTGATTCTTATTATAATTTTTGCTGATTTAAAATAGGTTAACGATATTTTTACTTAGAAAGTTTTAAAGGAATGCAAGGCATATAATAGGAATGTAATTTAATTTAATATTGTGATAATGTAATGTAATGTAATGGTAATTTAACATGTAATAATGCTTACTTCTCTAAAATCTACTTTTTGATTTTCTGTTGTTGTTGACTCACGGCAGACCTCTCTTTAGATTCCAGATTGGGTTCCATTTTCAGCAGGGTTCTGTTATTTTTAATAATTCCTAGTGTAAGCGTTCGACATGTTCGTCCCTCCCAGTGCCAAGATTTATAGGGAAAATATCCAAATTTAATGAATAAAATGAATTTTAAAAGACAAAATATATACAAGCCCTCGGTAATTCTGAAAGAGCTCTTTTACAATTTCTCTGTAGTTATTTGCGTTATTGTTTCCCAGGAAGTTATTTAAAACATTTGTAAATGATTTCCATACAGCAATCTCAACTTTATTCAAACTTTCTCTTAAAGCCGGACCCATTTATTAGTTTTCTTATTTGTGATTCAAGAAATATACCTCAATTTATTTCTAACATCATTCATATTAGGGAACATACCTTTAGAGTCTGAAATTCTGTGACTTAATCTTTATACTAATTCTTCATTAAACCGAGCTTTATGTGTAGTGGTGGAAGAAAATTTTATTCAGGTGAAACACTTTCCCGATTGACTACATACACTCTTCTCTCCCACAGTAAATGTTTCTCTTTTTGGTTACTGTTTTTGTATGAAGAAATTTTGATATTCCTGTTACTCCAATCTCGAAAGAATCAACAGAAATAAGTGTACCCAATGTACCCAACTTGCAATCCAAGTAAGAGCGTTGTTACTTAATAATTACATGAATATTTTTTATACTGAATCCTACCCAATACAAGTTTCATATATTCTTATGACTCGTACATGTGAGCAGTCTAAGTTACATGGATTGATAGATATTTATATCTAGAATGAAGTAGAATTACTTTTAAACTATGCTTTGTAAAGTCTATGAAAAGGCGTTATCATTTAGGATCACGTATATATCCCAAATCTTCCAGTGAAAAGCACATCATGTAAGTAAACTAGTTCCTCCCACCAGGAAAAGAAAGGTTCAAAATCAGGCTGCCTGTCACGGAAGATACTTTAATATTCTGATGTAAAAAATTTCCCTTTCAATCTTGATGCCAGTTATTCTGCTTGTTTTTTTAATACATTTTGATCGCGAAAAAAATCATTTAATTTCGACTGATTAATTAAATGAGGCTTGGTATATATATTTTCGAAATTATATTGATCTCTTTTTTTTCCTTCATCATCATCTAATAAGTCTTCGAAAGCTTCAAAATTAATAATGTCTTTATATTCGTCAATGTTCCACGTTTCGGTGGTATTTAAAATTGAAAGCCCTTGACTGCGATATTTTGGCCTTATGGCAGAGGGAATATTTTGATATTTAACATTCTGTCTAGCTTTAGCTATTATTCCTCATATTTATGTTTTGCAAGATTAAAACAGTCAGCTTAGTGATTCTTCGGTTCTCCCCAAACTATTGGAATTGTAAATGGCATCTAGCTAGATAAATTCAGACAACCAGTCAACAGTATAGCACATGAAGAACAGTAAATATGAGTTCATTTAACTTTTTATTATGGGGTTACATTTTTTTAGACTTTAGCTTGACCTTACCATAAACAAAGCAGAATGAGCTTGATTGCTGGCATGTATTGACTAGTTAACATTAAATATTAAAAACACTTCACAAACACACGCTGATGTATTTAATTTACACACTCTAGTTTTACAGATAAAGTATTTATGGGAAAACAGGTACGAAATCTATTTGCAATACTGAATATTACTCACATGAAAGACATTATTTAAAAATCTAAGCTCTGACTTATTCCATCACATTCAAACGAAGTCTATCTTACATGAACGTTTCTCAAGAGAGACTAGTTGTGAATTGTGGGACGGTAGGCGAGTTTACAGTTATAAATTGAGAATTAAATCAAAGTCATTTTCGCTGTCAAACACTCAAATCACCAGGATTTCAGAAAAGAAGAAGACGAGACAATGTGCTCTGTTTTGGAGTTTTAGTAGACGAAGAATTTAGTATAGGCTGTTAAACTTGGAAATAAATTTACAGAACACATGAGTTTAGTAGAAGACTGGCAAGAAGGATTAAGCCAAAATATTATAAAATTCACTGAATATCTAAAATTAGAGACACGAGATCAGGCAATGTTATTGCGTATATAAGGCCAATATCTGTCTTTGGCTGAAAACTTAGAATATATGACTGTTGGAAGAAACAGAGTAGGGTTTGCTATCAGAATGCTCAAACACCAGTTTCAGTTATGAATAAGAGGTGAAGGAGGGCTGTCGCAAGACATTTTGGCGCCCTAGGCAAAACTATTATGACACCTCCCTCCAACTATTTCAACCAACCCCCATCAACTACTAGTGTAGTCGATTCAACCACTCACTATTAGGAAATATATAACAAACAAAAATTAACACACACAATTTATTTAAAATTCAATATTTACTGATAGTTAATCTTAAATTGCAGTAAATTAATAATTACAGGACTATTTTTTTTAGAAAACTACTATGTAAATATCTTGACGTTGAATAAAGAGCTAAACAACATCAACAAAGTTCACATTTTTTGTTTTCAAGCCTTAAATTTAGCGAATGTGGAGACCAATTCATTTAGATCGGTGTTTTGTGCTAACTCTTGTTCGATTGAAATAGTTGCCAGTTCTACCAATCTCTCTTGTGTCTTACATGACCTGAGGTAAGTTTTAATTAGCTTAAACTTTGAGAAGCTTCTTTCTCCTGAGGCTACTTATACCGGTAGAGTTAGTAGAATCCGCAGAGCGATATACATATTAGGTAATCTCTCTTCCAGGTCGGAAATTTTTTGAACCAAACTACATCGATATCCAAGTCTTATCAAAAAATAAATAAAAATAGTAGCTGCATTACGTAAAAAAAAAGCATTTAGAAAGTGTTGCATAAATGCCATGCAAAGATACGGTCCAGGCACCCCTCAATCCTTGGCGCTCTAGGCGGTCACCTAGTTTGCCCATATGCTAGCTCCGGCCCTGAGGTGAAGTTTATATGAAGTAAGTTGATATTCAACAAAGTGGATATTAGAATAAAGACCGACCAAAATTGCTGAACTGATGAAGAATGAAAAACGTGTACCAGACCAAGTTGATAATTACATGATGGTACCAACCCCAGAAGTGGAGAGCGTCAACTCCATAGAGGTGAAGAAAGAGATGAAGGTGGGGAGGAATATGTGAGGGGTTTGTTTTCAAAAACCGCTCCTCTTGGATTCTTTGAGATTTTATTAATTTTCAACATTTTTTTTAAAATTGATTAGATATAGATTATTGATTAAGTATTTGCTGCTTAAAATAAAGGAGTTCTACTGAGCAACTTATAGGCACTGCTAGTGTAGGAAGAAGAAATAGGAGAGGGCGGAAAAAGTATAGGCAAATTAGCACAGGGGTTCATGCTGATTGTTCCCTAACATCTCATATACTCAATGAGAGGGAGAGGGATAATTTTATGTTTTGAACGGCGACAACGTACTATATATATATTCGGTTATATATATATATATATATATATATATATATATATTTATTTATATATATAATATATATATATATATATATATATATATCTATATATATTATATTAGGTTATATATTATATATATATTATATTCTACAGATTTTAACACCGCTCACGGGGTAGAGCCTATTTAGGAGTTGGGGTTATATATATATTATATTTATACATATATATTATATATATATATAAATATATATACTATATATATATATATATATATATATATATATTATTATTATATATATATATATATTATATATATTATATATAATATATACATATATATATTATATACAGTATATATAATATAATATTTATATATATATATATAATATTTATATTATTATACTTATATATATTTAATATATATATATATATATAAATTATATATATATATTATAATATATATATATATATATTATATATATATATTATTATAATATATATTAGCAATGAGTTTGCCCAAGAATCTTCCAGTACTGGCTTATTTACACTGGTGGCGTTTATTGGTGGAAGTGTTCAAGGATTACAACCTTTACGTTCTTATTGAATGAAGAATGTTCTCGTTTCCATTCAGTACAGAGTTGGAATAAATTTTGGTAATTAGTTTTTGATGATAGTTTTTAATTATGCCAATTTTAATTATTTGTGGTGTTAATTTAAAATTTTTATTCACAAGGATTTTTATCCAACGGGAGGTTCTGTGCTGAGGAAATATGGGTTGAAGGATCAGCAACTGGCCTTCTAAAATGGGCAAGAAAATATCTTATGTTTGGGGGGACCCAAGCAGAGTAACATCTTTGCAGAGATAGCGGCAAGGAGGGGCCTCTTCATTACCAATTCTTTCTCCAGGTTCAAGAGGTTTGTGTTTTGTATTAATTTTATTTCCTTTCTACGTTCCCTTCTGATATATGCTTTATTCACTCTTGAGTCTTGACTGGCAACTAAATCTCCTCAGACTCAAAACTTATGTATCACTAACACCCAGATAAAACCAGGGTGCGGAGTCGTAAAATAAATTTTTGACTCCGGACTCCGACTCCGACTCCTTAAATTCAAATCTGGAACTCCGAATACGACTCCGACTCCGACTCCACTTAAAAACATTTTCGACTCCATCAATAAAATTTTCACCTAAACAAAAATTTTCTACTGAACTCCGACTCCGACTCCAACAGTCAAATTCAAAATTTGGACTCTGCCTCAGCTTAGCGCTTACAAAGTTACAATAAAACATTTATATTTGTTTCAACTATTTTTTTTCGCTTCTTTTGAGAATAAAAAAAATATACCACTTTAATGAATCTAATCTCTAAATGATATACGGTAAAATACCGTAAAACTAGAGGTGTAGCAGAATCCGCATCAGCATAATTTTTCTCTACCGCATCCGCATTTGCATTCGCGATATCGGATAGTATTCATTTATGATTTATGAGACTAAATATTCCTCAACTTTCTGTAACGCAAGTTTCGGACTCGTTGGAATAGTAGTTGGTACAATGCTTGAAAGGATGGGAGAATAACATGAAGCTCTGTCTCCCTTATGCTTCGAGCAAACACAAAGGTGAAAGGCCGAACAGGTGATGATAATACGATTTTAGTATTTGTATACTCTTTCTTAAGCCGTTGAAGAGGTAACAAGACTATTATCTCAGAAATTTCTTTGTTTGCCAGACGAAATTCCTCTCAGAATGCACGATGAAAGCTGTTGCTAAATGCTTGCTATTAAAATTGTAAGGGACATTTCAAAGTGAACAAACACTTGTGAGATAGCTAATAGTTTCAAATCTGCAAAACGAATTACGCATCTGCAAATAGTAACTTTTCTGGATCTAGATACAAAAGGAAATTTCTTGAACCACGTGTTTCACAAGGGTTAAAATTTTATTTAAGTATGCCTATGTGAGGAAATGCTGCTAAAGCCAGAAATTTCACAAGCATTAAAAAGGAAAAGATTGCAGAAACAGAAACACATCTACTATCTGTTTAGCGAAACCATTGCATAATCATGACGTTCTTTTGGCTTCTCAGCAGCGATGAAGAGTCTTAATCAGAGGTATCAAAGGACACTCTGTCATTGATCGGAGATTATCAAAAGCGAAAACTCTTGGAATGGGATAAAGATCCATTGAAAAGCGAAAACCCTTGTAAAGTTTTTCACATCTTGCAGACCTCGGCAGGGAATACTTAGCATGCCCTTAAATAAGTGTAGCTGGCGAGCAATTTTTCAGCGATGCAGATCTCTTTTACGAAGAAAAAAGAGAGCAAACTCTTCCTTTAAGGCTCAGAAGCTTTAGTTTATTTATTTAAACATGATTTGATTATTAATTTCAAGTTTTATTCTACATATAACCTTTTTCTTTAAATGAGTTGAGGCTGGGAAAGAGATTGGGTGGGGTGCAAAAGAGTTGGGTCCATATCTCGCAATCTGTTAAACTAGTGTATATATATTATATAAATATATTATATATATATATATTATATATTAATATTATTATATATATATATATATAATATATATATATATATATTATATAATATATATATATATATATAGTATATTATATAATATATTATATAAAACTCCAGGAAGGGGCTTTCGCCCTTGTCAGTTCGGTCACAGACATTTTCATTTGGCCCGAAAACTCTTAAACCTAGAGCATTTTAGAAAACCATTTCTTTTCTCAATTGTTTCCGAAAAGCCAGTTACTTTTGGTTATACTCTCAGGTAGGGTTTTCACCTTTTCAGTTTAGACTGGCATTTCTTCATTAGGCTTCAATCTGCGTTCACCCAGATGTCCTCCAGAGGTTTTATGGCTTCTCTAGTCGCATAAGATTCTAAACCACTGGTTCAAGAGTTAACAAGCAATGAAGAACAGGTTTGCTAGGCCCTGTCGCCTATAACCATGCCAAGAAATATCTTCCTATAATGACAGCTACGAAACTTCCAACCTTCTTTATATTTATATTTATATATTATATATTATATATATATATATATATTATATATATATATTATATATATTATAGTATATAAATATATATATATATATATTATTATATATATATATATATAATATTATATATTTATATATTATAGTATATATATTATATACATAATATAGTATATATATTGAGTACTTGTGGCTAACTCTAAAATCCTCATGCCTCAAGTCCACGGAAAGTGATTTTTACATCCGCATCCGCGGAAGTCAAAAAAATCACCAGCACGCTTACATTTATAGTAAAGAATAAAGATGCAGGGCGCAGCGCAATATGACAAACAAATTTTATTTCAAGTTTCGGAAACAAATCTATAAACAATTTATAATGCAAATTATTTTTTATTTTTTATTATAAAAACAGCCATTTTAAAATTAAACAGTTTAATACTTTCAGTTTCAATAATTAATAATAATAATAAAATAATAATAATAATATATAATAATAATAATAATAAATTAATATAATAATAATAAATCAATATAATAATATATATATAATAATATTATATAATTATAAAATAATAATAATAATAATTAATAAATAATATAATAAAATTAATAATAATAATAATAATATAATAATAATAATAATAATAATAAAAATAATAATAATAATAATATTAATAATAATATTAATAATAATAATAATATAATAATAATAATAATAATAATAAATTAATATAAATAATATAATAATAAAATTAATAATAATAATAATAGTCTATTTAAATTTTTCGATCCACTCCGGACTTCCGACTCCCTTTACACAGAATATTTTCGCGACTCCGGAGCTTCAGCGACTCCGACTCCCACTTGCTACAGAATTTTCGACTCCGATCGGGACTCCGACTCCTGGGAAAATTGCACGGACTCCACGACTCCGACTCCAGACCGATCCGACTCCGCAGCCTGATAAAAACTAGCAAATATTGTTTGGTGTCAATCAGACATGGAAACTAGAAAAAAGTTAAAAACATCAATTAATTGTTTATTATAAAATTTATGATGAATTTCAAAACTAATGAAGGTTTGTTAATTTATAAAAAAAAATCGGATTTCACAAAAAACGTAGAACACATTTTTGTTAGTCTATTTTAAAACCGAGATACATTTATACATTTGCAGGTCTCTTTAATCTGAGCAATAATACAATCGGGTTACAGCTCTACTGCCTTGGGCGTCAAATTAAAAACCACTTAGAAAATTTGCCATTTTGAAACCGTCAGAATTTAGATTGTTCCATCGATTGGAACTGAAAATATTGGAATGTATGCCAAAATGTTAATCCTATTATTGGCTATAGCATCAGAGAAAACAATGTAAGATTTTTTTTTTCTTGCATACTGTATTTTTATTTGTTTATCATATTATATTATTATGTATTAGCTCTTAGTACTTAAGAATTTTCATACTAAGATGATTCATTTTCTGATCCTCTCAGTCTCTCTATCTTGTTACTTCAGCATTGTGACCTACATGTTATTAGCATCATTCAGAAGTTTAAATATACCTAATTCTCTCTATCCTCATCATCATTTCACAAAGCTTCTGAAACATAGCATTTATAACTTTTTCATTTCTCTTCATTCTTCACTCAGCACTCACTATTCAAACTCATGTGGCTCGAATTTCTGTTAATATGCTTACTGTTTCTTATTTTTATGCTTATAGTAAACATTGACATAGAAGCTAAAGTATATTAACGTAATTTCGTATTCTCTATAAAATAACTTTTTAACATTTCTGTTTCATATTATTCTTAAATTTTTATCTTTAACATTCTTATGTTTATATATTATATATATATATTAGATATAATATATAATATTATACTATTATATGTTATATATATTATATATTTATATATATAATATATATTATATATATATTATATATATATATATATATATTATATATATATATATATAATATATAGTATATATAGGGTAATGTTAAAATAGCGGCCACTCAAGGGGGTCACAAGTGTCGGCACGTTTGATAACTGATAACAGCGTCATGTTTATTGATAACGGCGCGTTTGTTATCTTATTTCTCGGTTAATTATTCATTTTTATTTTTATTCGAATAAAATATTTATTTAAATAAAAATAAATAAAAAAAAATAAATTAAAATATATATATATATATATCATATATATATAATATATTAATATATATATATATATTATTATTATATATACTTATATATATATATATTATATAATATTATATATACAATATATATATATTATATATATATTATTATATAGTATATATATATAATACTGTATATATTATATCGATAGATGACCCGGCAATGCGGCTCGACTCCGACCCCGACTCCGACTCGACTCCGACATCCGACTCCGACTCCGACTCCGACCTTTTGAATATTACTCCGACTCCGTTTAATAATATATATAATATATATATATATTATATATATATATATATATATATATAATATATTATATATTATTATATATATTATATAATTATATATATATTATATATATATATATTATATTATATATATATATTATATATATATATATATATATAGTATATATATACTATATATATATATTATCGCCGTACATGACCTGCGCTGTACAACACAGAACATACCACACATGTCCCGCACCACGCCCTTGGCTAGAGTTTGAGGCATGGGGTTAATTTCTCTTCTTTCCAAACCCTTTGGGTAACCCATTAGGGATGACGTAAACTTCAGCCGCTGACGAGTTTACATGCGTGCATCTCCCTGGGGGTGATCTTACCCCAAACATTGAATATAGACGTAAGAAAGCTGAAATTCGGTATATAATCTTTATATAAGTTTAATCGCTGTAAAACGAAGGTTACAGACATAATCTACCCTGGGGGATGTTAACCCTAACATCTGATATTGACCGTAAGAAGCTGAAAACTCGTATTACAATCTGCATATAAGGTATCTCGTTGTAACGATGGTTACAGACCAACACCTTGCACCCCTTGGGGGGATGCATAACCCCCCCAAGCATTTTGAATAATTGACCTAGAAGGCTGAACTCCCCCGGTAATACACCCCTTCATATTATGGTATTCATCGCCCAGTTATCGAAAGTTAAATGACCCGTACCTTTCGAACCGCCAAAGTACACGCAACTAAAGAGAATTGTGAGTGCTGAACACCTCCAAGTAGGAAATGACACGTAGAAATGATGAAAACTGTTTTGTGGTAATACAACCCTTCTTATTAATGATTGATCCTTTCTGACAAACCCGAGTTATAAGAGACCCTCTTCATGTATGACACACTCATGAAATGATAATGTGGACTGTGTGTGCACATAATAAATCCCCTTGTGGAGATATGAAGAAGTATAAATTGGTAATGAGATCTTGATAATTAAAAAAACGACTTTCGTGCTTAATATAAGGTAGTCCTCACGTGTTCATCTCTCTTCATATATGGTGATCATGTATGGCAAACACCCACTAGTTAGTTTGGGTGATGTGCCCCAATTAAAATCCTTTAGATATATTATTTATCATAGTGTATATATGATGAACTTGCTGCTATACCCTTTCTTATAAGGGTAAATTCTGTCACACACGAAGTTACTGTGATCTCTAAACGTTCAGATATGAATGTGAGGACTGTGCCCATGATCTGGAAATTGAGTTAGAAACACACACACGATAAATTTGGAGAGACAACTGGAAGGATGGATAGGAATATAAAAATAGTAGACATAGAGGAGAGCAAGGAGCTTAAGTTAATTCCGCATAGCTCTTTATGTTTCATATATTAATACTTTTTAAATTACTGATGATATTTATCTTTCAAAATTTGTTTTTGTTTTATTTGTTTTATATGACATATATGCTTTTCTACTTAACTTTTCTCTATGCCTTTTCATGCTTATACTTAAAAGGAATTGCCTTTTTTACATACTTTAAAGCACTAAATCATTAAATCGAAACCACCAGCCTACCCTCCCACCCCATTCATCCGTTAGATTCTATTGACCTATTGATTTATTGATCTATTGACTTCAAGTCATATTTTTTAATCAAAATTGTCATGTTTAATTTACTTACCCTAAAGCAGTTAATCAGTAAATCAGATATATAATACTCCAAACCACCAAATCCTCGCCCTCCAAGACCTTGGGATCTATTGATTATAGATCTAATTGAGTCTAATTGATTCCCACATGTATATTTTGATTAATTAAATATATAAAACACCGGTAATTTCTTTTTTATTATTATATCATCTTTTAGATTTAGTTTTAAAACTGCCTTTGTATTGTTTATAAATTTGGCTAAAAGCTTTTCCTCCTTGGATCCTCGCCCCTATTATTCAAGTTTAGAGCAATAAAGTTAACATCAGTAATCTCTAACCATCACAACCCAAACCCTCACCTCCCCTCTCTAGTGGACCTTCTGCTCAATCGATCTCTGATTATTAATAAAATTGATTCTATTGTTAAATTTAGCATATTTCGAGTATCATTTTGGATAAAATATAATAAAATCATGACGTTTTATATATAACTCACAGACCTGGAACACAAAGCGAGATATATAGCTAACTCTCAAAATTCTTACATTGAACAAGAACATGGCATCACACATGAACTAAGAATATATATACTCAAAGAACAAACCTTACACCCTTAAGCTACAGATAATTATGAACTGTTAGATCAACAACAAGATTTTCTCCACACTTATGTATCAACAGTAATACTAACTACCAAATGTCAGTTACAAAACGTAACCTATTTCACACTTTGTCAAGCATATATCCAACATATCAATGTTAATTTCTACTTATCGAATCATGGTAATATTTTAACAAAAATTTATCATAACCTTGTCTAATTATCATTACAAACAACGGATATAAGCTAACGTAACAAAGTTTTCGCATTAATAAAGACTTACATAGCATCACCTGAATTAAGAATATGTACAACGACAACCTAACACACCATACGTGCACGATTAAATACTAACATTAACAAAGTTCCCATACTTAACAACAGTATAAGTAACTAACCCAGCGTCCAAACGTAACCTATCATACCTTTTTCAACCACTATAGTCTAAATATCCAATCGTTAATTTTTATTTAACATTATGGCTAATTATTTAACAAATATCCATGATCCCTGTCTAATTATTCATACCAGGATACATGAATATATGAAGCAAATTCCAAAATATCGTACACAAAGTTCTTTTACATTAGAATAGTTTATATTAACAAAATTCACTACTAATTTACCTAACCTATTTAATGACTCGCCCACACCGAACAGTATATAACTAAACAATTAATATCAAAGTTATTAAAACAAACTAATAAACATATAAATAAATTAATATCATAAACTTTTTTAACTAATTTATAATAAAAAAATAAGTTTTTAGAATAAAATGTCATAGTAAAGTGTACTAGTTACTTGATTTTAAAGCAGTAATCAATAAATCCAGTAAATCAAACCACACGTCACATCCCACTCCCACCTCCACCCTCCACCTCCACCTCCACCAATGACTGCCTCTTATGAATTTTAACAAAGTTTTATTTCTGATGATCTATATTCTTGCGTGGATAACAAAACCATAACACGATAATAAATAGAACTCTTTAAGTTATTACTGATCAGAGGCGAATATAATGCATATCGTAAAAAAACAAAGATTTTAACTCAATAAAGGCACTAATCATACCTGAAGTTAATAGATAAGAATTATAATTAATGATAAATAATTTACACCATACAACGACCAAGATAATCTAAAACAAAAATAACACCTAGAAACGTAGACTACTAAATACGAGTTTGGCATACCAAAACAATATATCAAAAATTGATTCTCTTATCAAATACTTCAGCAACATGTTAGATAAAAATCGAGAAGTCTGAACATGTGAAAGTGTGCAGTAAGCTAACCTAATTCAATCTACTTTTTTCTCAGAAATTAAACCATGCATAAAATGAACATCATTGTCTACATCTAATTCCTTAGATGATTATTTTGAATTCAAGGAAAGTGTTTACACAGCGTTATAATATATATATATATTATACTATTAATATAATTTAACTACATAAAATATATTTATATCATACTTCATAAAAGCAAATTAAATGATTACAAACTGATTAAACTAGAAATTTTAAAAAAACTGAGCTAAAGTTTGTATAACAAAGCTTTACACATTCACAATAAAGCTAACACGTTTTCATTAACCTTATAACATGAACTAAGTAAAATAATTAAATGTACAACGACAAATACTACCCATAATCTCACCGATATGATTTAATTCTGCGTTAACTATTACACAATAAGTTCTACCTTCTTATTACAAAGATAAGGATAAAGAATACCATAATCAGAGACTAATATCAAAAAACTCAATATATCACCCGCTCATTTTCAACATAATTAGAACAGCTTAAAGCAGAAATATTCTCTAGTCAAAATCATCTTACAAAGTGAACCATATCTACAAATACGGTACAGCTCATCTATTGAACATATAATTGATATCTTAACCTTACTTATCATAATAGTGTATCATATCATAATCAAAATAGTTTATTAGGAGCTGAGGAGTGAAAATCATAATTTGATAAAAATTGACACTGGAGTTGGGTTATTTTAAAATAGTGGAGTCGGAAGCTGCCATAAAAAAATTTATTAACCTCACAGCCCTGCCTATAATATATAGCTAAATGGTATAAATGAAACTAATTAAACTTAATGTCGCAAGAAACTCAGAAAAACCCACACGTGTAAAAAATTAATACATTTCACCATTTTTAAATAATTAACCAATTACAACTACTCTGAAAGGAATAAACATTACTTATTAAATCAGATGACTACTAACATAATCTAACATAGTAACAATTGGTTAAACTGGATAATTTCCATACTAATATATATATTAGCACTTTAGGAAATATACAACTACCTCTACCTATTAGAGATTTCCAACTCTGCAATTATGGTTTGAAAATATGACCCCCTATTCATCTAACACAGTGAGTCTATCCATCACATGCAACATATTCTTTCGTATCTCTGCTTTTCTAAACTACAAGATCGCATCTCATGCGTCTCCCCTCATCGTGCATACAGCCCTCAAGTATTAATGCACATTTTTTTTAGTATTAAAATGGAAATGATCAGATAATCATAAAATTTACCACAAGGATCTTTGATGCTTAAGATAATTACATCATACATCAATACAAATGAAGTCTTATGAATAAATATCAAATATAATATAACATCATTTTGATACATAGATATAAATAATAAACATGGACATTAGCAAATTTTCTGTCAAAACATCATAAAATAACTATATCGTGCATACATATATATTCAACGTACTAACTGATAACATAAATATTTATCACATAAACCTAAAACATATGTAGTATACCCATTAACATACTACTGATCAATTATCAATTAAAAGTAGTGAAAATAATTAAACTGCCCGAACATTAAAATCAAATATAAGTATATAAATTAACCAATCCCTCCAAGCCCCTTTACTAATATAGAACTAGATTTATATAGTTTGGCCTACCAGTTAAAGCATCCAAAAATAGAAAGGTGAAATCTTATTCCACGTTTTAAGCGTTATTCAAATTAATTTATATTTAATTATTGAGTCAATTAATTAATAATTTAATTATTATATTTATATAATTATTTAAATTTAATTTTTATTATTTATATATTATTTTTGTATTATTTATTTTTATTATTATTATATTATATTTTAAATTTTATTATTTAATATATTTCTTATTTATTATTATAAATTATTATTTTATAATTAATGTTTAATTTATTAATTTAATAATTTATAAGAGAAAAAATATAACTTTAATTTCAATTTTTATAAAATTACTATTAACTAAACGTTAATTAATGAATTAGTAATTAATTTTTTATTAATTAATTATTAATTATATATATAATAATATATTTATTAATTTATTTATTATTATATATAATTAATTAATTATATATTAATTATTATCCATAATATAATTATATGGGATAAATTAGTTGCTAATACGTCAATCTCACTATACTGTGAATCGGAATTATTGTAGCATCGGATCAAAAATAAAAATATTTTTATTCATACCATGTGAATTTAAATGTAATCCTATTTCTTTATAGATCCATTATAAAATAGAATGTTTTATTATTTTAGTAAATTATTAATATTTATTAATTATAATTGGTCGAAAAATAAATTTTTTTTAATCCTGTATTCTTCTTGAATATAACTCCATAGAATTGAGGATTCTCTATTATATATACTTCATGTCTTATTTTCATTTTTCCTATATTTAAAGATAGGGTAGTCTTTAATAATATTTTTAAAATTTCTCCCGAAACACTTGTTATTTGTATTT
This sequence comes from Trachelipus rathkii, assembly GCA_015478945.1. Lineage (NCBI taxonomy): Eukaryota > Metazoa > Arthropoda > Malacostraca > Isopoda > Trachelipodidae > Trachelipus > Trachelipus rathkii. The sequence goes on along the minus strand of JABUQX010074874.1, from coordinate 513 downwards.
TTGAGTTTTTAATTTTATTAAAACGACGCATCCCATTAATTTCACAAAGGTGGTTGTAAGATATCAAAGATACAGCGGAGCCTGTATCGAAAAAAGCAAGGGATTTAATTTTATTAATCTTAATTTACAACAGGATTATTTAAGACGTCTGAAATGGGTCTATTTAATAGTTTTTCGGAAAATTAGGGGGATTTGTATATCTTAAGTGAAGTTTAGGACATTCGGGTTTTTTTTTGTGCCCTGGTTCATTACAATGGAAACATACTATTTGGGAATTATTGTAATGAGGAATTCTATTAGGTACTTGAATATATTTACTCTATATGGTTTAGTAATAAAATTATGTGGTTTATTAAGGAGATTTTGGAAATTTTTGGTTGGGCGTTTAGGAGTTATTTTTTCTGCTCTTAGAGCTGACTGAATACAATTATTATAAGTTTTGAACTCTAGTATTCTTATTAGTTTTTTTATTTCGTAATTCAATCCGTTTACAAAAATAGATATTAGAAATTG
>JABUQX010074873.1:0-10964 GCA_015478945.1 Trachelipus rathkii | reverse complement strand
AAGAACGGAAGAGGAGAGCAGAGAGAGAGTTGAAACGAAGAACGAGAGAGCAGAGGAGAAACAAGAGAGAGAGACAGAAGAGAACGAGGAGAGAGAGAGAGAACGGAGAGAGCCGAGGAGAGAGAAGGAAAGAGAAGAGAGAGAAGACGAAGGAGAGAGAGAGAGAGAGAGAGAGAGAGGACAGAGAGAGAGAGAGAGAGACGACGAGCAGACGAGAGAGAGAGCAGGAGAGGAGAGAGAGGAGGAGAAGAGAGACAGAGCAGGAGAGAGAGAGAGAGAGAAGGAGAGAGAGACGAGAGAGAGAGAGAGAGAGAGAGAGAAAGAGAGAGAGAGAGAGAGAGAGAGAGAGAGAGACAGAGAGAGAGACGATAGAAAAGAGACGAGCGAAGGAAAGGAGACGACAGAGAGGAGCGAGGAGAGAGAGAGAGGAGAGGACGAGAGAGGAAGTGACGAGGACGGAGGAGAGACGGAGAGAGGGGACGAGAGAAGAGAGAGCGCTGGAGAGGGGACTGGAGAGAGAGAGACGAGGAGAGGAGAGAAGAAGAGAGAGAGGAGGAGAGGAGACGAGAGAGAGAGGACGAGCACGGAGGGGGAGAGGAGAGGAGACGAGAGGAGAGAGAGAGAGAGAAGAGAGAGAGAAGAGGACGGAGAGAGAGACAGAGAGAGGATATAAAGAGAGAAGGAGAGAGAGAGAGAGAGAGAGAGCAAGAATCGAGAAGATTGATGGAATAGAGAGACGAGAGAGAGAGAGCAGAAGAGGGAGAGAGAAGAGAGACGAGGCTGGAGACGCAGAGGAGGAGAGAGAGAGAGAGAGAGAGAGAAGAAGAGGGAGAGAGAGAGAGAGGAGAGAGAGAGAGAGAGAGAGAGGAAGAGCAGAGACGAGAGAGAGAGCTACGAGAGAGAGAAGAGGCGAGAGAGAGAGAGAGCAGAGAGCGTGAGAATGATGAGAGAGAGACAGAGAGAGAAGACGAAGAGAGACCGAGAGAGAGGAGAGACGAGGGAGAGAGAGGAGAGAGAGAGAGAGAGAGGACGAGAGAGAGGAGAGGGAGCAGAGAGAAGAATTTCACTTAATAATTATGAAAAGCAAATATTAGAATATTTCATTATTTTTTTAAACAATGTTATGCAACAAAAAAAAAAAAATGAAAATGGAAACATGAATTAAAAAAAAAAAATCACGTTGAATATATGATTATTTGATGATATAACATTTTCCCTTTCAACTTCTACTCCTTTCTTGCCTTGTTACATTTATTATTTCAGATTTTTTTTTCCTCCTCATTCTCTCTGTCTGTCTACCGTAATTATGGTTATAGGATAATCTCATGCATTCGGCAACTTTCCATTGCGTGCATCCGAACTCTCTTTCTTCAAGGTCGATTATCTTCCACATTCCTGTAGCAGACTTATACAGTGAAACAGTATATATATATATATACTACATATACATATATTATAAATATATATTATATATGATATAATGATACTATTATTGATACTATATATATATATATTATATACTATATATTAGATTAGTCTATATCATAACTTATAACTATTACTATATATTGTACTATATAATATAATTATATGATAATAATACATATATATAATATATTATATATTTTTCTATTTAAAGTTCACACCTAACGGGCATAATCCTATTCACTATATACTATATACTATATATATATATATATATATAATATATATAATATAATATATATATATATATTACTATATAGTATATACTATAATATAATATTATATATGATATCATAATAATATATATATAGTATATATAATTATAGTATATATATATCAGTATTAACATATATTATACGATACTAATATATGATTGAACTAAAATTCTATGTTTCTGCGTAGGTCTTACGAATGATTGTCTATATTCTTGTCAAGATTAATTTTCATCAATATTATATGCGCATTCGTTATTTTAGGCTATCAGGAATAAATCAGCGAAAATGAAGTGATACTCGGTAGGCCCTAAACATCACATTTTCACTAAATACAGGAAGGTGCTAATGAATAATAATAATATAATAATAATATAATAAATAATAATAATAATAATATAATAATAATAATTAATAATAATAATAAAATAATATATTAATAATAAAATAATAAAATATTATTATTCATTATTATATATTAATAATGTGTTTAATAAAATAAATAATAATAATAATAATAATAATAGTTAATAATAATAATAATAATTAATCATAATAAGTATATAATATAATAATAATCAATAATAATAAAATAATTTATTAAAATATGAATTAAACTTTTTATTAATTAATACATAATTAATCAAAGATAATGAAATAATAATAATACCATAATGAATTAATAATAATAATAATAAGTAATAATAACTAATAGATAATAATAAATTGCGGCGAGCGAAGATGGCGCGCATAATAATACTTTATTAAGTTTAAATATAATAATAAATAATAATATAATATAATATAAATAATAATTAATAATAATATATAATAATTAGTAACAATATTTATTTGTTAATAATAATAAATAATAATACATAAAAATAATAATAATAATACATAATCAAATAATAATAATATAATAATAATAAATAATCTATTAAAATTAAATAATAATCAATAATAATACACTAATAATAATAATAATTATAATAATCAATAATAATAATTAATCAATAAGTAATAATAATAATAATACATAATTCATAATTTAAACATATTTATTCGAATAGAGCAATTTACAATTTACAATATTGATAACAGATACAAATACAGTGTCAATTATAATTTTCAAAATTATATACAATTTCTAGTATGCCAAACCATTATATAAACATGGAATTAAGTTTCCCTCGTATTATAAATAATAATAATAATACATAATAATATAATAATCAATAATAATAATAATAATAATTAATTTACAGCCGTTTTCTTATAAAACAGGAGCGTAATTTTCCCTCATTAAATAATATAATAATAATAATAATAATAATAATAATAATAATAATAATAATAAATTACATGGATTCATAGAACCAAATCGAAGCCTCAGGGGTTCATTAATATTTTAACTAATGACAAATGGAATATATGTAATATGCTCGTTGAATATTAATATTATTATTACTACTATTATTATAATATATTTTTTTTTTGCAAGTTCTTTCTATTCTTCTAAATAATTCTTTATTTTCTTATTTTCAGGAGAAAATTTATAAAGGACTATTCTAGAATAAAAAGAAAATAAAGCCTTTTATATTTTCCCAATAGTTCGCCTGTATACTTCGCATGATCACGGTTAACTAACTATTATTTATAATACAGCTTACAAAAATAAGTTTCTAAATCTAAAAATCTAAAATTATTTTCCATTAATTGTGAAGTTTAAAAAATAATTTTGATGAAAAATCAAAAAAAAGCTTGCATTGTTTTGCAAATGCAACTATTATCATGGATACTAGGTGTACCTGCAAAACACTCAAATATTAAAAAAAAATTCAAGCATGCATTCATTTCATTAAATTTCGCATTGATGACCGGCTTAAGTTTTTTAATAAAAAGAGATTCTGCTATACGAAGATAGTTGAAATTACCAACTTGAAATAAGATTTTAAAACAACTAGCAATTCAGACTGTAGAGGGGATTTGTGATCCGTCGTGTAATGCTCCCATATTTTACTTGGTTTATACCTGTGTTGCATAATTCGGGTTCGTAAAGTGTTAGTTGTGTATCCCACACTTTAAGAACACCCGTCTGCTCACCTCTGACATATATTTCAGCTGTGTTAGTCCTGAAATGTAGAATCCATATGGTGTACGTTCAAATACGGCTGTTTCATTATTTCTCTCCAATAATCTAAATTCCAAACAGATTATGCTTTGATGTTTATAAAATGCTAGAGTAAGTTGCTTAACGGTGGTTTCTTCGCTCTGGCTAATAACTGTTTTGGCCCAGTTTAAAGCTGAGCTTGGCTTAAAGTAATCTGTAAGCCACTCTTCAGTGTGTTTACATATACAAAGTAATTCATCTGTACTCATGAAAATACGCTTGGTACTATAACATGGTAAATTACTAACACACGTGAAAAATTCAAATCCATTGGGTTTTCTTTTATATAAGAAAGAAACCCTACCCCTTGGGATCTTGATTTCCCATTGAATAATGTCTTGTAATGAGGTATACCTGTTAAGGTGGTATCATATATCCACTTAGTGAAATAGAACAACTTTTTAATACAAATAGAGAAACTTGTTGCACGTTTAACAGCCAAAACGACCTATGATTTTTAAAATGTGAGATTGGGTCTAAAAGTTAATAAAACAACCCCTGCTCAAATATTAAGTTTAAAAACTAACGTTAATTTCATCATCACAGTAGCTCAGGATATGAAAAAACATGTTTTTACAAACATAAAAGCCAAAAAGCGATTAAATAATTTTCGACCAATCACATACGCGGTCATATAGAAATAAGTTTATTCCGTCCACTCACAAGAAAGGAAAGCATTTCCTTCTTACCTGTTTTAAAGGATCTTACCGATGCAGCATGTTTCAGTTTGAAGAAATAATTATAAAAATAATAACATTGATTCTCTAATTCTTGTCTATACTGGAATACCTTTTGACCTGGTATTATGCTTAAAGGCATTACGTGGTATAAAAAGCCATGTCCTAAATTTAGCCCTAAGGTAGTTATTTCAACACAAATTTTACAGAAAAAGATCAGTTCGTAGTCTGTAAGGAGTACGCGTGTTGTGATTTTTCGTGATGACTGTCAATGTACATAGATCAAATAATAATAATTATAATAATAATATAATAAATAACTATAGTCATTGTTATGAGCAGATACCATATTAAAATGTATTCTAACGTTAATTATACATTAAGATAGATGAGATATTCCGCGAAATAACTAATTACGATAGATAATATAAAGCCTAGTATAATAAATAATAATAATAATAATAATAATTAATAATAAAAATAATAATAATAAAGCAATTCCGAATATTTAAAAAACTTGAAAAAATTTTAGTTAACATTGAATGAAAAATATAAATGTGAGTGTATATTTTAAATGTATATTTTAAATAAAAAAACCTAGAATGATTTTAATAAAATATATGTTTTATTTTAACAGAGAAGAACTTATTTTGCTGTGGTTTATACTTATACAGGCAAAGATGATGTAAATGCTGAGTAAGTCAATAAAAACAATAACGTGTAATAGCTGTTATAGAGGCGTTGCTAGGTCTTTCTTTACTGATTATTCTTGATTGGGTCCGTTAAAATATATGTTTTAATAAAATTACAAAATTATTAGTAACAATTATTTAAAACTTGATACTCTATAAAATATATAAACAAAAAGTATTAACAGTAATAATAATAATATTAAATTCTTTGTATTCAAAGATAATGTTTTATTATAGAGATTTAAGAAACTTTGAAATAACTTTAGTTATAATTGAATGAGATAATAATAAATGTACTGTTAAGTTAAAACATAAAATGTTTAAATAAATTATCATGTGGTGTTCAACAAAGAAGAAATTTTTGATATGTTTAAAAACAGTGATATTATTTTGAATGAACATGTTGTGTGTTGCGTGCGTGAGGTTTGGTTGATGTGTGTGTGTGGTGTGTGTGTGTGTGTTTTCGTGTTGGATTGTCAATGACCATAGATGATAAATAGTCATGAAGTAAAATTGACGGAGGTATAATAACAAAATAATAATAATAATAAAAATAATAATTAATAATAATAATAATAATAATAATAAATAATAATAAGTAATAAATAATAATAATAATAATAATAATAATAATAAAAATAATAAATATAATATAATTAATAATAAAATAATAATATCAATAATAACATTAATATTAATAATAATAATAATAATAATAATAATAATAATAAAAATAATAAATAATAATAATAATAATAATAATAATAATAATAATAATAATAATATAATAATAATAATAATATAATAATAATAATAATAATAATAATAATAATAATAATAATAATAATAATAATAATAATTATACATAATAATAAATTCTTTGATCAAAGATAATGATTTATTATAGAAATTGTAAGAAACTTTGAAATATTTTAGTTGATATATGAATGAGTAATATAAATGTAACTTGTTTAATTAAAAACAAAATGTTTTAATAAATTATATGTTAGTTCATACAAAAGAACTTATGATATGTTTAAAAGATTATTTTGAATGAACCTGTGTGTGTTTGTGTGTTGTGTGTGTGCGTGTTGTGTGTGTGTGGTGTGTGTGGTGTGTTGTGTGTAGTGTGTATGATGTGATAGTTAGGTTTATATATATGCTGTGTGCTATATAATAATATAAATTAGTTCAATTGAAATAATAATTTAGACTGGATAGGTATTTATTAATAATATATATATAAATAAATAATAAATTAATATAATTATAAAAATATAATATAATAATATAATATAATAATAATAATTAAATAATTAATAAATAATTAAAATATATAATATAATAGATTAATAATATAATAATTTTAAATAAATAATAATAATTAAATATTGAAATAATAATTAATAAAATTAATAATTAATAATAATAATAATTTATAATTAATAATAATTAATAATTAATTATATTAATTAAATAATAAAATATAAATAATAATAATTATTATAATAATAATTAATTAATAATAATAATTATATATATAATAATAATAATAATAATAATTAAATATATATAATAATACTAGATAGAAGTTATAAATTTAATAAAATAATAATAATAGATAATCAATAATGATATAATAATATAATATAAATAATAATTAAATAATTTAAATATAATTAATAATTGAATAAAATAATAATTAATAAATAATATACTCAAATTTAAATTTATAAATATAACTATAATCTATTCTAATAAAATTAATATAATAACATATAATAATCAATAATTAATAATAAATAAAATATAATAATATAATTGAATTAATAATAATTAATAAAAATATATAATAATTAATAATTAATAATAAATAATATAATTAAAAATAAATAATAATATAATAATATAAAATTAATTAATATTAAATTAAATATAATAAATAATAATATAAATAAATAATAATTAATAATAAATAATAATTTAATATATAATATATATAAATATAATTATTATATAAATTATTATATAATATAATATTAATAAATAATTAAAATAAATTAATAAGTATATACTAAATATAATAATAATTAAATAAAATTAAACAATAATTATAAAAATATAATAATTAAATAATTAATAATAAATAATTATAATAATAATAATAATTAAATTAATAAATAATATATTAATATAATAATAATAATTAATAAATAATAATAATAATAATTAAATAATAATAATAATAATAATATATAATAAATAATTTAGAATCATAATATATAATTAATTAAGAAAGATCATGGATTATAAAAATAAACAATCAAATAATTTTATTACTATATATATATATTATAAATATAGTATATATATGTATAGTGATAATAATATTATAATAGTACTTGACTATGACACAAGGAAAGGATAAACGTTTTCAATAATAAATAGTTACTCTTATATATTATTTAAATATTGATGAAAGCAGAATAATAGAGTCAGATAAAGCAGTTATAATAAGTAATAGACTCACCAGTGAAGCTAAAACAACAGGACTACTTATATATAAATCCCTTGTTAGCTTAGGCATAATTTAGCTCTATATTGATTTTACTGATTGTTTTCTTTTGAAGACTGTAAAATAAAAATTTATGTTTGATATTACTGTATAAATTTTTTAGTAAATATTAAATTGGTATATATTAGTATAACAATACTGACTTGTTCTGTTTAAAATCCTATAGATTACATTTTTTTTAAATCTATTAATAAAATCATAAAATAAAAGTAATTAAAAACTAAATTCAATTCAAAATATATATAAAGAAACTTAAATATTTAATAAATTAGATGGTATGTTAAAAGCTCACTATATAAGTAAAGCAGTATAAGCAGTAAATGACTGTAAAAAACAATATAGCACACTTATACTATAATCTACCTTATTTGATTTGCTATAAGCAAATATTTACGGCTTATTGATTTTACTTGATTTTAGCTTGCGTTATAAGGTCACTATTATATTATTAAAAGTAATGTTTTTAAAAAAGTTTACGTACACATAATTATTTTAGTTTAAATAATTAATAAATGTTTCATATATAAATAACTAGATATACTTATACTGGTTTATTTTCTTCTTAAAATTACAAATGGTTATTTATAAAATTTATAAACAAAAAGTATCAACAGTTAATAATAAATTCAAATATTATGTGAAAGATAAACATAATGTAATAAATATATGATGTTAAAGGAGGTAAAGCCTGTAAAGCTAGAATAAAGTATATATAAAGCAGTAAAGCAGTAAAACAAAGCTACTTATACTTATATCCCTTTGTTGCTAGTGCACTAATATAATTGCGCTTATATAGTTGATTTAACTGATTTTATCTAGCTTTAAAGGTTCTGTATTAGGTGAGAATGTAAGTAGTACAAATGTATGAGTATTTCTTAAATTCTTTGTACAAATTGAACTATTTTTTAACATTCTGAGTCAGTGACTGTATTACTTATTGAAATTTTAGTTATTTACTACATTGATATAAGTAACTGTTTGGAATATATAAAAATTTTAATTAGTTTTTACGCATCACGGTAAGTATTTTGCGCCTGAGTAGCTTCGCACACGCTGAGTCACTAGATTCTCACCGTATATCACGGTAATATTATGACGCCTTTGTCAGGTGCGACTACGCTGCTCGAGTATTTTACTCGTTAATATCACGTCCACTTAGGTCGGCGTACGTCACACTAGCGGGTGCGGGTATTTTGATTAGGCAGCTCAATGAAATACGTCAGGCGAGCGTAGAACGCGGTGAGCGGGATATAACGCTACGGCGAGCTCATAGGGATACAGCGTGAGCTAGATGATATAGTAGAACGCGGCGGATATAGTGAGGAACGTGGAAAGCGAACGCGTAATAGTGACTCAGATACTCACGGAACGCGGTACTGAAGCTAGGTAGAATCGCACTGATGCGAGCTGAGGACGCTCACGGCTCGAGCTATAGGGAACGCGGCGAGCGGAACGCGGTATATAAGAGGGGGAAACGTATACGTCCTGGATATGAGAAAGCGTTAGTATGGATATCGAGGTAAGCAACCTAGCAGACTATATATATATAATATACATACACCAATCGAGTCCTCATACCTTATTAAATCAAATAAAGGTATAGGTAGGCACCTAATATTAACGACTATTCACTATCTATATAGGGTAGGCTTAAGTAAAAGGCTAACTCATACTAGGAAGCATTTTTAGCAACTTGTTAAATTATATACCACCATAGTCGATTTACATTATTTAAACTATTATATAACCAAGGGTGGATTGACCACCTATAATTAGAGCTATTATTTATATGATATCAGTTTAGGCTTTAGAAAAGGCTTGTTAAAATATATATTAGTTTAGTGACTAATATATATTATTAGGCACTATTTACGTCATGTAGCACTCTAACTTGATCACTTAATATTAGGTACTTCTCAAAGTCAGTGAGCACTATTCTTGGATAATACTCATTATTGGCAATACTATTCATCTGACTACTTATACTGGTAGATTCTCATATAGGGACACTCCTATATGGTACTCCTTACGTGAATGGCAAACCTCATATTACAAAATGTATTAGAACCATTCACAATAATCTGTAACGACATCAAATCTGATTACTCATACATAATCTTTGAGCTAATCTAGATCTAAACCATCAAAATCTGATTGTGTGATGTGTGTGTTAGTTGTGGACTATAACGTGTATTAGTGAGTTATATGTGTGTAGCTGGTATATTTATTGAGAGTGGTGTTTGATGTTATGTATGGTATAATATAGTGAGGTGTAGTGTGAATGTTTGATATAGTGCTATATAAGGTAATTATGATTGAGGTGTAGTGATGTTTAATGTGTCTATGTGAGCAGGGTATATAGATAATGAGTGTGTAGGATGTGTCGTGTGTGAGTGGTTAGTGTATGTTTATGTATGTTGCGTTCGGTAAGATATATCTGATTATAGGGTATCGATATGGTATGTGTGATCTTAGGTATGTTTGTAGTGATAAGATCTATTATAGCATTGATGAGCTGTAGTAGTGTAGGGTGAGTGTATATTATATAGGGTTGGATTTGTATGTATAGGGTTATAATAGTATGTTATCACTAGGACTTGTGAGGTAGTTATGTAGTGTATATGTGTGTGTGGTGTTGGTATTGTTTAGTAATTGTATACTAGGTATTATGATGATGTAGGTTATACTATATATGGTGAGTTAGTGTAAGTAGTAAGGAAGTCATATTTGGATAGGCCGCTCATTATTATATATATATATATTATAATATATATAGATATTTTAATTATTATATTAATATATAATATATTATATTATATATACATTATATATATATAATATATGATATATTTAATATATATATATATCTAATATTAATATATATATTATATATAGTATATAATATATATTATATATGATATATATAATATTATTAATATAAGTATATATTAAATGAATATATATATTATAGATAATTATATATATATATAATATATAATATAATAATATAATAATATGTAATTATTAATATGAATATTATATTTTATTAATTAAATAACTTATATATATATAAATTTTATATATAAATAATAAATATAAATATATAATATAATAATAATTATATAAAATAATTAATAATAATAATTAAAT
>JABUQX010074872.1:0-11157 GCA_015478945.1 Trachelipus rathkii | reverse complement strand
AATTATTTGTGAATATTTTGAATCCACGGCTTGTTCATTGTTGTGCCTTCATCTTTCCAGTCACCTCTCTTCTGTGGAACTCCCTACCTACAGCTGTTTATCATGCTGCATTTAATCACCTTTTTGAACCCTCTGTCTGCTCTCAGTTCAGAGATTTGCTTTAGGCTTGGGAATAGGTGGGTTTCCCTTTATTTTTAGTTTCTTTTATTTTTTATCACATCCCTCTTCCTTAAAAAGGGCTCCGCCCTTAAACGGTGGTTACCTGCAAAAAAAAGAGAGCATCATAGGACGATAGTTGGAAGGATCAGAGCGATTACCCTTCTTCTGGATCGGTTGAACAGACGTGCGCTTCCAGCATTGAAAGAAATTAATAGTATTTAGGTATAAAGAGTAGAGTCGAACAAGGACAGGCGCCAACTCAGAAGTACACTCCTTCAAATCAAGAGAGGAATGCCGCCCGAGTCACTTACCTTCTTAACGCTCTTATATCTCAAGACTCATGCACCCGATCAAGTGTAATCACAAACAGAACCATGAGACACTGCTAAAAGAGAGAGTAGGATGAGGAATGCCAGGATCGCCCTGGGTGGAATTAGATGAAAAAGGAGCCAGATGAGATAAGCCTTTTCAGAAGAAGTATTAGCTATAGATCCATCAGAGCGAATAATGAGAGAGAAGGCAGATTTGCCGACGTTATTAGAGATTTCTGGCAAGAGGTCAGAAAGTTTTATCAGTAGAGAACTAAGGAGGTCACCGCACTTCTTTCAGCGCTTAGCCTGTAGAATAATATCCTTGAAAATATTTCGAGGTGATCGAAAACTAGCGAGAGTAATAAGAGAACGAGAGTTTTTCCACTCCCGATATACATTGTCTCTATCCTGGAGGCACGAGAACAGGTGCCATTGAACCACGAATTTTGAGGAAGAAAATATTTATTTGAAGATGGAATGAACTTAATCAGTAAAGCGCCGATTACGACCGCTATTTCTTTATAAGACGCCGAAGCGTCCTCCGAGTCAAAACAGTATGAACATCAAGGGTTGATAGTAAAGAAGCAACATTACCCCCAATTAGCCTGATTAAAGTGCCATAAAATACGTTTAGGACATGGTGCAGCCGCTGGAGAGAAATTGTTATAATTAAGAGCTACAAGATTGTGGTTAGATTTCCCGAAAGGAGAAAAATTGGTGTATATGTAACGAGTTACTGATAGAAGGAAAATTGGTGCAAATGTAACGAGAAGGAGAGGTTTTTGGCATGAGGTCAGAAATTTTTATCAAGAACAGAACTAAGGTCACCACACTTTCTTTTGGTGAAAGCACGCTTGGCCTGTCGAATAATATCCTTGACCCTGAACGAGAAAATTAGCAAGAGTGATAGGAGAAAGAGAGTTTTTTCATTCCCGATTTGCATTGTCTCTATACACGAGACACGAGACACGAGAACAGGTACCATCGAATCACTGATTTTGTAGAAAAAAATATTTAATTGAAGGTGAAGTGAACCTGATCATTAACCGGCGATAGCGGCCTCTACTTTTTCAACAAGCGCTGAAGTGTCCTCCGAGTCAAAACAGGATTAACACCAAGGGTAGGTAGCAAAGAAGCTATGAATTACCCCAATTAACCTGATTAAAGTGCCATAAAATACGTTTAGGACATGGTGAAGCTGCTGGAGAGAACTTGTTATAATTATAATTCTTATAATTATAACAATAAATCTGACTACCATCTTGAAGCTTCTAATTATAATTAGAAGCTTCAAGATTGTAGTCAGATTTATCAATAGGAGGAAAATTGGTGTATGTGTAACGAGAAGGAATAGTGGTGAATCATAAGGCAAGAGTGTTCAAGAATATGTTATGACGATATGGTATGTGCGTGTAGATTCCTCAATCAACTGTTCCGGAACGCTGAGAATACTGAATGTTTTGGACTCTTTCCCACTTGTATCAGTATGAGAGGAGCATAACCACTAAGTAGAGGACCTCAAAAATAGCTTTAAAATCTGTTCCATTATGAGAACAGTAACAGAAACACAGAAACACTGCTTTCGATCTTCAGATTCCTGTTCCTGTTCCAATTCCGACAACTGTCAATCACGCAACTCCTGTTCAAGTTCTGATTCCGACTGATTTCGATCACGCGACACCGATTCCGATCTCAATTCCGACTGATTTCGATCACTTAACATCGGTTCCGGTCCCCAATTAAGACTGCTTTCGATCACTCGATGCCTGTTCCGGTCCCCAATTCTGACAACTTTCGATCACCGGACATCGACTCCGATTCTGATATTTCGCAATAGGATTTAACTTTACTTGTCATAAATATGAAATTTAGATACTTCATAACATTATTCAGGGTCATTTTTTGAGTTTTTTTTTAACGCTTTTTCTTTCTTTATAGATCATTTCAAATATTTATATAAAGTTTCCTTGAAATAGTCTGGTGTCCTTAAAAAAGTGTTAAAAAATAAGAAATTTGTAGAAATATTTATCCATTTTTACCATCTTTAAAAGTAATATTTTGCCACTAAAAATTAATAAATAAATTTTTCCTTAACGATGTAGCAAAAAAATATTAAACAAATTAAATGAAAATAACCAATTGTTTTAAGATAATAAGATTATATAATATTATATATATAATATATATATACTATATATATATATATATATATATATATATATATATATATATATAATATATAATATTATTATATATATATATATATATATATATATTATATATATATATATATATATATATATATATATATATATATATATATATATTATATATATAATATAATATATATATATATATATAATATATATAATATATATATATATATATAATAGTATTATATATAATATATATATAAAGATATAATATATATATATATATATATATAATATATATTATAATATATTAATATATATAATATACTATATAATATATATAAATATATAGTAAAAATAATATATATATATATATATATATATATATTATATATAGTATATATATATATATATATATATATATATATAATATATATATAATATATAGTATATATAGTTTATTTCACCTCCCGATAATTTTGATTCTGCAATTGGGTAATTGGTTCAAAGGTACTTTTGTCTTTCTTGCATTGAGAAGTTACTCTATTCCCTGAGGAATAAATATATATATATTATATATATAATAATAATATAATATATTATATATATATATATATAATATAAATTTATAATATATATATATAATAATATATATATATTATAAATATATCAGTGGCGAATCCTTATTGTCTGCATAGCATGCGGCTCATGCTTAAGGGATAAATAAAAAAAAATTGATTGTCAGTATACTGTGATTTGAGAATAAAGATGTTTATAATTAGTCTTCTTCTAACGCTTCTATTAGAGATAAGTTCAAATTTATATTTAATTTGCATTCTCAAACAGCAGTCTTGAATAAAAATTCCTATGGTCAATACGGTGCTTGCGGTAACTCGAGTGCCTGGGAAAACAAATAGATTATGATGAATTTTATATTCATAATTTATTATGAAGCCTAGTAGGCATCCTTAGGTATATCATGTAATATAGCACTTACGTCTATTCAACTGGCGCCTCAGCAACGTCAGAGCGCTGGTATAAAAGAGTTTAAATACTTTACTCATTTATTTTTTCAATTTTTATTTAATAATTTGGAATCCTATATTAAACAAGCATGTGTTTAAGGTGTTTTCCCACTAGAATTTTACGTATTTAGCAATCAATCTAAATATTAAAACTTGCATCCTTAGTATATCTACGTTATCGGTACAATCCTGAAACAAAATTTTTTTAAAAAATAAAATTATTTTTTAAGATTTTTATTTTATAATTGTTTTATTTAGTATTACGCCTCTGTTATATGTGTTTTGTAGGTATTTTCACAGATGTTTTAGTAATTTTACGAAAAATTTACTATTCAGGATTAATATTAATTCCAGCTCCCTTATATTATATTGTATCATTTTATTAGTAATAATATTTTTTATTTTTTTTTTTTTTATTTAATGGGGTTGTTAGAACTATGAGAGTATGTGTTAATGTATAGAGTATTTATGTTTTTTTTATGTTTTAGTTAGACTATCTCAGATTTTCCTCATGGAATTTTTGAGGTAGTGTTATTTGTAGTAATGTAGTTATATATAACTATATTATATATATATATATAAATATATATATAATATTACACTCAAAAAAATTAGTGCTTTTAAAATTACCACAAATTTTTTTTCTTTAATTGAGAGCGACTAATCATTAGTGTGTTAATACATGATTTTCTTCACTTTTCGTTTGTTTTCTTCTTAATTTTGTTTAACCATATATATTGTTATCAATAGATTTCATGTTGAGAATGGATATATTTTTGATTATATTGATCCCATCTAATTCTCTAAATATTTTTTGATTTTCATTTTGCTTTAAACTATAAATCATTGGATGTCAAAAAGAATAATTTGGCCATACTTAAATATATCAATTGTTTTAAGTGAATATGAATGTATGATACTAATTGACGTAATATTTTGATCTCGACTATTGGGTGTTGTTTTCTGCTGTGGTTTTATAATTATAATATATATATATATTATATATATATATATAATATATATATATATATATATATAATATATATATATAATATATGTATATATATTTATTTTTTTTACATATTTATTTCATAATTTCGAATCCTATATTAAAGAAACAGGTGTTTCAGATTTATTTGCAGAAGTGTAGTAATTTTACATTCAGCATTAAAAGTATAGCCTTGACCGCCTTAAATATAAAATCTTATTTGTTACATTCGGGAATAAATTTTTTAAAATAAATTTTCATTTTTAATTTTATTTTTTCATAATTTTAAATTTTTTATTAAACAAGCAAATGTTCAGGTGTCTTTTCAGTGGAATTCTATCTATTTTACATTCAGGCTTAATTTTAAAACCTAGGTCCCCTTAAGTATATCATGATATTTGTTACATTGGAAAAGCAAATTTTTAAAATAAATTTTTATATTTAAAGTATTTTTATTTCAGAATTTTGAATCCAATATAAAATAACAAAGTGTTTGAACAGTCTTTCCATTGGAAGGCTACGAAATTTACATTCAATATTAACTTTAAAGTCAAGGCCACCTAAGGTATACAATGTTATCGGATGATATCAGGAAACAAGTCTTTTTTTAAAATAAATTTTCATTTTTAAATTTTTTATTTCTCAACTTTGAAACAAAAACTCAAACAAGCTCTTAAGGTTCATTAACGGACGTCAATTTTTAGAAATCAATTGGCAATTTTTTAAAAATTAAGAATCGAATTATCTCAGGAAGTAAAATTTATGGAAAAATTTTTTTATTTCCTTTTTAAAGTTCTCATTGAACGTTAGAACCTTTAAATGAGACAATATTTGTGTTGGAGAATGTAATTAGGCATGAAATAAAAATCATTCTGATGTGGTATTATCGTTGTTATTTTATTAACATCAGGAGAGACTAAAATCAAGTAGTAATCTTAATAAATTACAGTACAAAGCGCATCAGATGTCAGAAATTGAAATCAACTTTAATATATATATCTATCAAAATAAGGCTTCATTATATATATATATATATATATATATATATATATATATATATATATATAATATATATATATATGAGATAGTAAGAAAGGGAAATAAGAGAGAGAGGAGAGAGGAGGGAGGGAGGAGGGAGGAGGAGAGGAGAGGAGAGGAGAGGAGGAGGGAGGGAGGGGAGAGGAGAAAAGTTAGGAGGAGGGAGGAGGAGAAGGGAGAGGAGAGAGAGAGAGAGAGAGAGAGAGAGAGAGAGAGAATAATTTATGGAATGTTTGACATGAGTTTCAAATGACTTAAAACATTAGAGGCGTTAATGCAGTAATTACTGCTTAGAAATTCATTCCTTTTCCCGTCAAGTACTCGAGGAAGCATCCGACCGGCTTCATTATGCATGCCGTTAACAGCAGCGGTGCATGGAACAGGAGGGAGGTGCTGAGAATAGGTGTGTGTGGGGGTGTAAGTACCAATTAGAGACGTCCTACTTTTTACTTTCTATCTTAATTCGAACTTAACAGCTTTTCTGGAAAGCTTTTCAAATATCTTATGTTATCTTTTTTACATGAGGAATAAAGAATATGGCAACCTGCTTGAATTTTAAACAGAAATGGGAAATCGGGTAAATATTTCTTTTACTATCTATCTATCTATCTATCTATCTATCTATCTATCTATCTATCTATCTATCTATCTATCTATCTATCTATCTATCTATCTATCTATCTATCTATCTATCTATCTATCTCTCTATCTAACCTATCTATCTATCTATGTATCTTACTATCTATCATCTATCTATCTATCATCTATCACCTTCTATCATATATCAACTTCTTATCTATCTATACTCCTGTATCTATCTACCATACATCCTATCTATCTAATATCTACGACCGTCATTCTATCTATCTATCTATCTATATATCTATCTATCTATCTATCTATCTATCTCTCTATCTATCTATCTATCTATCTATCTATCTATCTATCTATCTATCTATCTATCTATCTATCTATCTATCTATCTATCTATCTATCTATCTATCTATCTATCTATCTATCTCATTATTACTGACTTGTTGTTGAATCTTTGGAATTTGGAAGTTTATTGTTAAAAAAAAGTTCAAAAGATTGTAAAAAATGGTTTTAAAATGTAAAAATTAATTAAGTCTTTGTAATGTTTACTCAATTTCTCCTTTAAGGCTATCCCTAAATCAATGTGTCTGACATTGTTCCATCAACATGAGCGCATTAAAAACGCACATTCTTCTATTCACGCAAGTTTGGCTGGTGTCAAAGAGCGCTCGTATAAAAAGGAGTTTAAATACTTAACGCGTTTATTTTCTCAATTATCATCAATATATGTATAAAAGCGAATAAAATAACATATAACATTCAGGCGTTATTTCCATTATAAAAGTATAATCATTACTCATTTTATTTGCAATTTAACCAATAATGATAGTTGGAATCAGAACCTGATAATTATTATTATTATTATTATTATTATTATTATTATTATTATTATTATTATTATTATTATTATTATTATTATTATATTATTATTATTATTATTATTATTATTATTATTATTATTATTATTATTATTATTATTATTATTATTATTATTATTATTATTATTATTATTATTATTATTCTCATTATTATTATTATTATTATTATTATTATTTATTATTATTATTATTATTATTATTATTATTATTATTATTATTATTATTATTATTATTATTATTATTGGGGAAACAAATTTTTTTTTTTTATTATTATTATTCATTTATTAAGAAACAAATTTTTTTTTTTTCTAAGAAAAATTCATTTTTAAGCATTTTTATTTGATAATTTTTAATCCTATATCAAACAATCATGTCAGTTGAATTACGTGTTTGCATTCAGGGTAAAGATCAAACACAGAAACAAAATATTTATTTTCGACATTCCTGAAACAATTTTTTTAAAATAAATTTCTCTTTTTAAACCTTTTTATTTAATAATTGTAAATTCCCTATTAGATAAGCAAGTGTTTGTGGAGTTTTCTCAGTGGAATTCTACGAATTTGATATTCAGGATTAATACTAATGTCCAGGCTCCCATATATATATATATATAGCATATAGTATATATATGTATATATATATATATTAACATAACTATGTATATATATATATATATATATATATATATATATATATACTTGCCCGCCATATATATATATATATGTATAACCCAACTGCTACAAATTTCGCGCAGGTATTGATAAAAATAACCCCTTTAGTAATTTCACACTGCTGGGATGTGAACCTGGACCCTAGCAGATGTAACTTTTAGCCTCTCGTGGCGTGGTCGTCAAACACTTACGCGGACACTGCTAGAGTTTAGGTTCACATCCCGGCGTGTGAAAAACCCAATATCTTGAAGTTATTAAATATATCTATTGTATATATATATATATATATATACCATATATATATATATATATATATATATATATGCTATAACTCTATATATATATAAATATATATATATATATATATATACTTATATATATATCTGCTCCATATATATATATATATATACTACTCTTTAAAACATTATTATTATACTTATTATATATATATATATATATACAAATATATATATATATTTACCATAAATATATATATATATATATATATATACATATATACTCTTCATACTATATATATATACTCTTTCTTTCTCTTTATATATATATATATATATATATTTATATATATATATATATCATATCATATTTTCGGTCATGAAAAAGAAATTTTTTTTAAATAAATTTTTATTTTTCAACATTTTTATTTCATAATTTCGAATCTTATATTAAACAAGCAAGTGTTTCAGATTTCTTCTCTGCAGAAGTATTATAATTTTACATTCAGCATTAATAGTATAGCCTAGAGCGCATTAAATATATTATCTTATTTGTTAAATTCGGGAATAATTTTTTTTTAAATAAATTTTTATTTCTTTTTTTAATAATTATAAATTTTTTATTAAACAAGCAAATGTTTCATGTATCTTTTCAGTGGAATTCTATCTATTTTACGTTCAGGATTAATTTTAAAGCGCAGGTCCCCTTAAGTATATCATGATATTTGTTACATTCGGAAAACCAATTTTTAAAATAAATTTTTACATTTAAATCATTTTTATTTCAGAAATTTGAATCCAATATAAAATAACCAAGTGTTTGAACTGTCTTTCCATTAGAAGGCTACGAAATTTACGTTCAATATTAAATTTAAATTCTAGGCCCACGCTTAAGTAAACAATTTATCTTAAAATTAACGGTCCTTTTAATATATATATATATATACCTTATACTTATATATACTTATATACCTTGTATATATATATATATAAAAATATATATATATATATATATATATATATATATATATATACTTATATATCTTACCGCCACTTAAACTTTAATTATAATGAGGCAAAACTCAAACAAGCATCCTAAGGTTAATTAATGAACATTTATATTTTAGAAATCAATTTAACGAATTTTCAAAAAATAAAAATAAAAATTTATATTCTAATACTTAATTATAAATTAACAGTAACTTTTTTATTTCCTTTTTAAAGCAGTTCTTCACATTAAAATCTTTGACAGGAGAGAATGTTTCTCTTGGGGAAATATCTTAATTGATATAAAATAAAAATCATTCTGATGGGAGTATCGTTGTTATTTTATTAATGCTACATCAGAAGACTAAAATCAAAGTGTGTCACCAATAGAATTACAATTTTCTAGTATCAGAGGTCAGGGGGTTTAGAATCAATATATATATATATATATATGTATACTTATATATATATATATATATATATAATAACATATACTTATACTTATATATATATATATATATATATATATATCTACTCTCTTTATATATATATACTTATAACATATTTAGCATATATATATATATATATACCTCCATATATATATATATATGTATATATATGTATATATATATATACTTATTCCACTGCCATATATACATATATATATATATATTAATATATATTCAAAGGTGATACAAAAACCAAATATCTTTTCGCCTCTTCATTTAGACTTGTACATATATATATATATATATAAATACCTTATTATGTGTAATAACTGTCATGTATATATCTCATATATGTATGTATGTATGTGTGTATATTATATACTTATGTATGTTTATATGTATGTCTGTATGTATTTGCATTTGTATAAATAACTTAGTATATTTATATATGTACATATATCTTATGTCTTATATATATATTGTATGTATATGTATGTATGTATAGATACAAGAGGAAGGAGAGAGAGAGAGAGAGAGAGAGAGAGAGAGACCCAGAAAGAGGAAGGAGAGGAGGAGGAGGGAGGAGGAGAGGAGGAGGGAGAAGGAGGAGAGGAAGGAGGAGGGGAGAGGAGAGAGACTTTCCCTGAGAGAGGAGATGTTATGATGGTAAGAGACATGGTTGCAAATGACTTAAAACACATTGCTAGAAGCGTTAATGCAGTAATTACTGCTTAGAAATTCAGTGCTTTTTTATCTTAATACTCGAGAACATCATTCGGCTAGAGTATGCATGCCAGACTAACTGTAGCCGTGGTGCATGAACAGGAGTGAGAATGGGGGGTGGGGTGCAGCTGGGGGCTGTAGGAGTACAGGTGGGGCAGATACTTTTGCTTTCTCTCTTAATTGCGGATTAACAGCTTATTCGAGGGAAGCTGGAAAAATGTCTTTATGTATCTTTTACACTTACCGGGTTTAAAAATGGGACAAACATATCAGTTTTTGACTTGGAAGTGAAATCAATTTGAAACATTTCTTTTACTATCTATCCTATCTATCTTATCATATATCTATCTATCTATCATCCACTCACATATCTATCTATCTATCTATCTATATATCCCATACATTTCTTATTTTATTGTTGAATCTAATCTTTAGAAATTGGAAGTTTAATGTTAAAACAAAAAGGGTTTCAAAGTTGTAAATGGTTTTTAAAATATAAAAATTAATTAAATATTTGTAATGTTTACTCACTTTTTCTATTTTGAACATCTGATAATGAGTATTACATTGTTCCATCAACATGAGCGTTTTAAAAACGCACACATTCATCTATTCACCTGACGTTTGAGGTAGCTTTAGAAGTACGTTCGTATAAAAGGAGATCAAATACTTAGCTTGGGTTTATTTTTTACGATTATCATCAATGTACGTATTTAAAGAGCGAAAAAAAATAACACATAACATGGCGTTCATTCATTATAAGGAATATAATCATTTTCTATTTTTGGTGAAAACCAATAATAATAGTTGGAATCTGGAATCTGATTATTATTATTATTATTTCTATATTATTATTATTATATTATTATTGTATTATTATTATTATTATTATTTATTATTATTATTATTATTATTATTATTATTATCACATTATTATTATTATTT
>JABUQX010074871.1:35000-38857 GCA_015478945.1 Trachelipus rathkii | reverse complement strand
AAAAGACGAGAGATTTTCAGCGTATAAAGCATATTACCCAGAATGTAAAAAAAATCTCGAAAAGTACGAAACTTACAGAAAAATAATACATATTTGGAATCAACGTATAAAGCTTATTATATGCAAGTCGTTTTATGATTTAAAACTAACGAATATCCAAGGTAGACCGCATTGATACCAGGAGTCGGGGTCTATCGGCCACTAGGTGGACGACGGGGGGGGACTTCGTCCCGCCTCTGTCCCCACGGGTCGAGCCCCCTAATGGAAATATTGTTTTCTTGAACTTCAATTTTTAGGGGCTCGAGCCGATGGGGAACAGTTAGGGGGGGACGAAACGACTTTACATATAATAAGGCTTTATACGCTGATTCCAAATATGTAATTTGTTTATCTGTAAGTGTCGTATTTTTCGAGTTTTTTTTTTTTTTACTATCCGGTAAGATCTTCAAACCTATATATATTATTATATAATATTATATATATATATTATTATATATAATATATATATTATATATATATATATCATACTATATATATTATATATATATTATTATATATTTTATATATATATACACTATTCATTATAAAAGGAAAGTAAATTTAAACTTTAACTGCTTCACCTTTACTAAAATCAGTAGAGATTTATATAATTTTTTTTTACCCTAGGACATGAAAATTTAAACAATAGTCGTAAATACATAACTAAATTTCTGACTCAGAGAAACGCGGACCACGCTTATTTAAATTATATATATACTATATATATATATATTTATATATTATCTTAATATTATATATATTATTATATTATATATTATATATTATTATATATTATATATTATATATATATATATATATATATATTATATATATATATATCTATATATATACTATATTTATATTATATATATATTATAAATGCAGTGAAGCTCATTCCTAAAATTAATATTAATTCTTCTTCTTTTCCGTGTTTATTATTACAAAAAAAAAAAAGTAAAAATTAAATTTCTCAAAATATTTAGTTCATTTAACTTTAACTTTCGTTGTGCTACATACGTTCTAGATTTCACCTATTATCAATATATATTATATATATATATATAAGTATATATATATTATTATTATATATTATAATATATAATATATAGTATATTATATATATATATATATATATATATATATATATATATAATATATGTAAAGCCTGAACATTTCGTCTGACTTTCATTTCGTCTGATCTTTGATATTCGATATATCGATTCTTGGATATTTCTATATATATATATATATATAGTATATATATCTATATATATATAATATATATAATATATATTATATATATATATATATATATATAATATTATATATATATATATATATATTTATATATGACATATATATATTAATACTATATTAATATTAATATATATATAATCAAATGTTCGCAATGGTTTCGAGATTTATAGAGTACGAATAGATTGTTGCGAATAAATGTCCCAAAAGTACTCATTTTTAGGATTTATTGTTTTTTGGGGTATATCACTAAACGAATACCCACGGGTAGTCCGCCCTGATGTCAGGAGTCGGGGTCTCTCGCTCTAGGCGTGGACTACGGGGGGGACTAATCCCCCTCCGGGGATGGTCTCCGGAATCCCCGCTCTTTGGTCTTTGGTGTGGGGGGTTCCTCCGACCATCCTCCGGGGTATGAAACGTCCCCCCTCCGTTCCGGCATCGGCTCGAGCCCCTTATAAGGGTTAATATTCATTTTAGGGGGCTCGTTGACTCACTGTACCGTAAAAGTAGCCCTTAACTTTACTGATCCACTGTACCGTAAAACTAGCCCTATAACTTTTACTGATAGAGGGTTTAGTAGATGCCGAAATATATAAGCACGATATTTTGGATATATTAATGTAAATCAGAGGTCTTACCTCTGCTAAATTTAATTTTATATTTGAACCATACAAAATTAAAGAAATTTTTTAAAAATCATTACATTAATCATATATATATATATATCATATATTATATATATATTATATTTATATATATATATATTATATATATTTATATATATATATATTTATAATATATATATCTATATATATATATACTGTATACTATATATATATATTTTATATATATATTAATATATTCTATATATTATATATATATATTATATTATATATAAGCACGATATTTTGGATATATTAATGTAAATCAAAGCTCTTACCTATTAAATTGGCTATTGACATTTTGCCTTCAATTTTTGGTAATATTTGATTGATAATGCTGCAAGCACTTAAAAACTTAAATACTCAGCAGTTATTATTTTAAACTTCAAATAATTTATAAATATTCCTATTTTAAATTCATTCCTCTAACACCTCCTACTTCTATAAGTTTAAAAACATTACTGGATATTATATATCCAATATGGCTGCCATTTATCTGTCATGATAATAATGACAATGGGTATATCGAAAATAGGGTCGATCGATAACATATATCGGATAAATCTAAAATATCGTTGGGTCAGACGAATTATTCAGTTAGCTATATATATATATATTATATATATATATATATATATATATATATAATAGATATATATCATATATTATATATATATATATATATATATGAGCTTTATTAAATCTCGGCACGCAAAAGAATTTAAGCTTCGCAAAGTTGGAAAACCTGGGAAATGCATTTTAAGATTCTAAATTTACGAAACAGAAAAAGAGACAAACTTTCTTTGAATTTTCAAATATAATTTAATTAATATTAACAAAAAAGTAAAAAGAAATTGATATATATTTTTTTGAGCTTCACACTTAGGCTTATAAAAATGAGTAAGCTTAGGCATTTTATTTCAGTCTAAATTTGATGCATTTAACGTAAACTTTGTAGAGTGAATTTAGAGGCCATGACACTTTTTTTTTTTTTCGTACAAAAATGAAGGAAGGCAGCCATCTTAGCGTAGGTAAATAATTCTGAGATAGGATTACCAACCATTCCGATACTAATTTTTTTATTGCTCCGTGGTTTAATATAGACCCTATATATATATATATATATCTCTCTCTTATATATATATAAGATATATCATATATATATATTATTATATATATATATATATATATGTGTGTGTTGTGTGTGTGTGTGTGTGTGTTGTGAAAAGAATTTACCTTTCTATTTACGATAAGATAGTGAATGGGGTCATAACTTAATATCTTTAAAATAAAGGGTTTACAAACAATATCTACTGAACTCTATTAAGATCTACAGCACAATAAACGTTAACTCAAATATGGCAAAAAGGGAAAAACTGGACTCGATTCATTTTAGCTCTGAAAAAAAATACGCCTTTAACAATATATCACAAGTAATTTTTGTTCTTTATTAAGATAACTTTCTTTCAGATAGTCTTTAATATATATATTATATATATATTTATAAATATATATATCTTTCCTATTTATATATATTAATATATACTATATATATATATATATATATATTATATATATATATTATATATATTATTTATATATATCATATATATATATATTTATTATATATATATCTATATTATTATATTATATATAATTATATATATATAAATAATATTATATATATATATATGATATATTATATATATATCTATATATGATACTATTAATATATATATATATATATATATACTATATATATATATATATATATATATATATATATATATTATATTATATATATATATATACTATATATATAATATGATAATTATCATATATATATATATATACTATATATTATATATATATATTATATGTATATATATATTTATATATATA
>JABUQX010074871.1:27500-30000 GCA_015478945.1 Trachelipus rathkii | reverse complement strand
TGATTCAATGAATTTTCTTTTGCACAACAAAACTATTTTAGCCGAGCTCATGTTGATCGCATGATTATGTTCATTCATATGATGGTACAAAGCAGAGTTGTGGTCCAGCATATGAATGAACATAATCATGCGATCAATATGAACTCGGCTAAAATAGTTTTATCGTGCAAAAATGTTGAGAAATAGAAAATTGCAATTTAATCATTTAATAAAAAAAAAAACAATTAATTTCAACAAAAAATCCAGGAGAAATAAAAATTGATAACCTGTTAAATAATTTATTAATGGACGAAAACCGTTAAAAAGAGCTTCTTAGAAAAATACGTTGAGTTTGGTCGAACCAACTAAAGCTGTCCAGTGTTCATATTAGAATTTATTCCTCTTTTATAGTCATCATTCCTTGAATAAAGACCTCCAGGTGTGGGGGTCGAAAGCTTGGTTTTATTTTTAATCTTAGTCTCTCGTTTTACAGCAGCCTTTGTTACATCTTTCAATTGTTCTTAGGTTTTTTATAATACTATCTTATACTATATATTGATATATATTATATATATTATTATATATATATATATATTATATATATATATATATATATATATATATATATATATTATATTTCAAATGGTCCTAAGTGGGTTTGAACCCTTGCCCTTGAGATGGTACTTCGAGTTTCCTCGAGACCACGATTGGCTAAAGGAAAACCCAGTCAATTTGTTTACCTCTGAAAGTTAGCTTCCCAGAGGAGCGAAGGTTGTGGTCTGGACACCTAATCGAACGGCTCCCCGCCAAACATCGCGTCAGGGCAACACGCCTTCGCTCCTCTTGGGAAGCTCAGCTTTCAGAGGTAACATGAATGGGTTTTCCTTTTAGGCCAATCGTGGTCTCGAGGTAACACTCTGGAGTTCCATCTCAAGGGTAAGGGTTCAAAACCCCTTAGGGACCATTTGGAAATATACAAATTAATGTGTTGCGTTATTGCCAAATGATTCTTGATTCTAATAATGTCCGTTAAAATTACCTGCGGTGTTGCCCTGACGCCGACGTGTTGGCGGGAGGCCGTCGGGGTTAGGTGTCCACGACCGCCTTCGCTCCTCTTGGAACTAAGCTTTTCAGAGTAAACTGAATGGGTTTCGCTTTAAGCCAATCGTGTCTCGAGGTCACACTCTGGAGTCCCATCTCAAGGGTAAGGTTCAACCCACTTAGGACATTTGAAATATACAAATAATTGTTGCGTTTTTTGCACAAATATCTTTGAATATATATATATTATAATATATACTATATATATATTATATATATATATATATATATATATAATATATATCTATATATATATAATATATATATTTATATATTATATATTATTCTATTATAATCATATATATAATATATATATATATACTCAGTGGCGGCTTTTGGGGGTAGGCAGAGTAGGCAACGCCTTCTCGCCTTAGTGGCCCAATAAAAGTGCAGTAAACCTTCTATATATATAGGGAGAGATATATATATATATATATATATTTAAATTTGTATAATAATTTATATAATTTATAAATATATATATATTTATATATACAATATATAATTATATATATATATATATTATATATATATATATATATATATATATATCTATTATATCTATATATATATAGATATATATATATATATATATAGTTATATATATATATATATATGATATATATATATATAATTCTATTATATATATATATATTATATAGTATATAGATATATATATATTATATATAGTATATATATCCGCCTGGTTGTATATATATATATATATCTATATATATATATATATATATATATATACATTATTATATCGTATATATATATATATATATAATATATATATATATAATATATATATTCCGGCGGCGGTTTTTACAAAGAGGAAGCACAGGAGGCCGGCCTCCTCTAAAAAAAAAAAAGGAAATAAAAGCAACTAATGTGATAAAAACAAATCTAATTACTATTTATGACTTCATTAAAATATGTTTTAAAAATGGTATACAATTGAGCTAATTTTACATAAAAATCATTTATTTTTCTTCCGAAACATATTTTTCATATGAATCATTGACTGGAGGAATTTCGATTTGTGCCTCCGTACAGAGCGTAATTAATAGGCTTTCCAAAAACACTGTGGTTGTCATGGCAACGTAAAGAAACCTTATTATTATTCTTGTCTATTTTGAGGATTTTACCACAAAGGCCTCCTCTCGAAACGTCATAACAATGACTTCCCCCAAAATTGGCAACTCTACTCATAATTAGAGTTGCCGCGAAAGAAATAAATTTGTGAAAAAAATAAAAAGATAAAAGAAACTTTTTTTTTTTTTTGAATTGAAATAGTTACGACATATTAAATCATAAATAAATATATATTTTATATATTATATATATATTCTGAAAAATATAATTTTATATATATATATATATAATATATATATATATATATATATATATATATATA
>JABUQX010074871.1:7500-15000 GCA_015478945.1 Trachelipus rathkii | reverse complement strand
TAGATAGATAGATAGATAGATAGATAGATAGATAGATAGATAGATAGATAGATAGATAGATAGATAGATAGATAGATAGATAGATAGATAGATAGATAGATAGATAGATAGATAGATAGATAGATAGATAGATAGATAGATAGATAGATTAGATAGATAGATAGATAGATAGATAGATAGATAGATAGATAGATAGATAGATAGTAGATAGATAGATAGATAATAGATAGCTGATAGATAGATAGATAGATAGATGATAGATAGATAGATAGAATTAGATAGATAGATAGATAGATGTGATAGAATAGATATGATAGCTGATAGATAGATAGATAGAATAGATAGATATGATCAGCTAGTAGTAGATGAGATAGATAGATGATAGATAGATAGATAGATAGTAGATAGATAGATGATAGATAGATAGATAGATAGATAGATAGATAGATATAGCTAGATAGATAGATAGTCGATAGATAGTTAGATGACGATTAGATAGATAGAGTGATAGATAGATAGATATATATAATAGATAGATAGATAGATAGATAGAATGAGAAATAGATCGATAGATAGATAGATCAGATAGATAGATAGATAAGATAGATAGATCGATAGATAGATAGATAGATAGATAGATAGATAGATAGATAGATAGATAGATAGAATAGATAGATAGAATTAGATAGATTAGATAGATAGATAGATAGATAGATGATAGATAGATAGATAGATAGATAGATAGATGATAGATAGATTTAGATAGATAGATAGTAGATAGATAGATAGATAAGATAGATAGATAGTATCGATTAGAGGATAGATAGATAGATAGATTAGATAGATAGATAGATAGATAGAAAGATAGATATATAGATAGATAGATGATCGATAATAGATAGATGATAGATAGATAGATAGATAGATAGATAGATAGATAGATAGATTAGATAGATAGATTAGATAGATCGATAGATAGATAGATAGATAGATAGATAGATGATAGATAGATAGAGATAGATAGATAGATAGTAGATAGATAGATAGATAGATGATTAGATAGATAGATAGATGATAGTAGATAGAATAGATAGATAGATAGATGATAGATGAATTAGATAGATAGATAGATAGATAGATAGATGATGATCGAATAGATAGATAGATAGATAGATAGATAGATCTAGAAGATCAACTATGATAGATAGATAGATAGAATAGATAGATAGATAGATAGTGATTAGATGATAAGATAGATAGATAGATAGGATGTAGTAGGATGAGATAGTATGGTTAGATAGATAGATAAGATAGTAGATGATATGAGTAAGGATGATAGTAGGATACGATAGTATAGATAGATAGATAGATGATTAGATAAGATAGATAATAGAAAGATGATGATAGATAGATAGCATAGATAGATAGATAGATAGATGTAGATAGATAGATAGATAGATAGATAGATAGATAGATAGATAGATAGATAGATAGATAGATAGATAGATAGATAGATAGATAGATAGATAGATAGATAGATAGATGATAGAAAAATAGTATATAGATAGATAGATAGATAGAAGATAGATAGATAGATAGATAGATAGATAGAATGATAGATAGATAGATAGATAGATAGTAGATAGATAGATAGATAGATAGATAGATAGATAGATGATAGATAGATAGATGACGATAGATGATAGATAGATAGATAGATATGATAGATAGATAGATAGATAGATGATAGATATGTGAGATAGAGAAGAGATAGAGATAGAGATAGAGATAGAGATAGAGATAGAGATAGAGATAGAGATAGAGATAGAGATAGATAGATAGATAGATAGATAGATATATAGAAAAAGTATTTCTTTGTGTCTGTGATTTGTTTAAATAAATAGCAAATTGTCTCCTTTGTTATCCTAATAAGCTAACAAATAATTATCGTGAGTCATAACAATGTAAGAGAATTGCTCATAAACACATTCAGTCTCTCTAATTATAAGCATCATAATTCGCAGAAATAAATAATTAGCAACATAAACTTACCATTATTTGTAACGAGTTCTACATCCCTTAAATGTAATTGCATAATAAATTAAGATTTTTTTTTTCGAACTTGTATTTTCAAATTTTTTTTTCAAAGCTCAGTGTTCTTAATGTTATTTATTTACAACGTTTTTGCGATAGCATGGTTTTTTTTTCTCCTTATGCATAATAATTTTTGTTTTATTTTTATTTTTAATAGTTTTTAATAATTTGTTTCATGATAATGAGCTTTCTTTTTAACATTTCAACTTTAAATATGGAAGAAGCAAGAGTGTATAAAGATAAGGTTTTGTTTTAACGCTTTAAAAAATATTTTTTTCTTCTTGGTTCTTATTTGTTATTTACAGTTAGCTATAATGTAAGCTCGTTTTATAAATATCATTGTATCTTATTCTTATTATTTTTACCATTTTTAAATTTTAAAAAATATCAATAAATATTAAAATTTATAAATATGTTTAAATGTAGATTAGTAAAGTAGTTTTGTATTATTTGTGTATACGTCAGGGCATATATGTGTGTGTAAGAATTTGAAGAGGATTTGCATGGACGTATGGTTGTAGTAGATAGTATTTTCTATACATTTTGCAAATTTATTATTTAGTACTTGTTAACTATGAATCCGTGAAATATCGCCATTCTAACTCTCACAGTTTTCTTTTGTGCGAGACCAAGATATCCAAAGGTTCATTCTTCTTAATGTTTCTAACTACACCATGCGTTGCAATTTTTGACTGAAATGTAGGGTCAGTGTCATAAAAAGCTAAATCTCCTGTAGCATATTTAAGAAATCATGAATCATCTCCCTTTGCGTTGTACTATATTTTTAAGAGGAAATTATCCACGCACATTCAACCACCTTAGCGAGGCACTTGTAGCATAAAATGTACTATGTTTCACATCAATTTTGTGTACAGAAACGTGACTCCAAACTCGCTCATTGTAGTACCTACATTTTTCTGGTTTCCTTTGATCTGTGAAATTCCTTGATAATGTTTTTCTTACTGTATTTAATCTTTCGCACTTTAAATTCCTGGTCTCTTAACAAAAAGCATTTCTAACAACTTTTTTTTTTAAATTTCCTCCTATTCTTATCAGTTCTGAAAGAACTGTAGCTGGCACTCTTAGTAAATAAACTAATCTGATCAGTCATATTTTTTAAATTCCTGTTTTTTTTACCCTGGGTGACTGTCATTTCTTCTCCTATTTCTTTTCTCTAGAGGTGTAGCATTTTCTTGAGAATATACGTAATCTGGTGCTCGGGATCCTTACACTGATGAGCAGCAGAAAGGAAAGTTGCCAAGATATCATCTCTTCCCGTGTTTCAGAAGGGAATTAGTATAAAGAGTAGCCGTTCTCCCTGTATTCTTTTTTAAGGTATTTGACTCTATCATTTATTTTCATTTTCAGGAACATCGGGAATCTTATTCCTTTCTTTAATTTTCATTTTCAGGAACATCGGGAATCTTATTCCTTGGTTTAATACATTCAATATGGCTTTCGACTTTGCAGGTCAATTGGTGATATAATTTCCTATCTTATAAATTTGTGCACTTCTGTCTTAGGAACTAATGACAGATTTTTTTGTGATCGAGCTTGATGTATATAAATAAAGCTTTTGGTAACATGGTATGGCATTCGTCGCTGTTTTCTAAGCTCCACTTCTTCAAGCTTCCTCCTTGCAATGTTCACTTATGCCGAGCTTACTCTTTAATTGTTAAATATCGGAGGATATACATAAGAAATTGGTTTTACTCTCCTATCAATAGTGATGCTCCTCAAGGTTCTGTTTTCTTCTTACCCTATTCCAACTTTCTTAAGCGTCCCTCTCAGCTGCTTTTCTAACTCTATCAATTTCTATACATATGGCTAGACTCTAAATTCTTCCACTCGTTTCAAATCTCATTCGTATTATGCAACTTAAGTTATCCTTCGACTTCAACTTGTTTATCCGGATAGTGTGTTTACATCGAGGTTTAATAAGTTGTTACATGGCACCGCTCACGCGTACATCGCATTTGGAGAGAGCGCTTCATCGAACGGTCTGCCATGCATGTGCGCCAACTTGCTCTGCATCTACCCTATGATATTGTTTAGCTTAAGTTTTCATTTAACTCAATAAATACCATATTATATATATATATATATATATATATATATATATATATATATATATATATATATATATATATATATATATATATATATATATAATTATATATAATTTATATAATAATAATATATAATAAAATATATATATATATATATATATATAATATTATTAATTATATATATATATATATATATATATATATATATATATATATATATATATATATATATATATATATATATTATATATATATATATATATATATATATATATATATATATATATATTATTAATTATATATAATATATATAGTATATATATAAATATATAATATATATATACTATTATATATATATATATATATAATTATATATTATATATATATATATATATATAATATATATATATATATATATATATTTTATAAATACCATATATATATATATATATATATATATATATATATATATATATATATATATATATATATATATATATATATATATATATTTACAAAGCTTTCTCTCTATAATGATTAATTGGCCCTATTTAAGAGATCACTTTGATATAGCAAATAACAAAATAGTTTTGGAATAGCGAAACGCTTCTTTAGTTATTTCTTTATTAATTACTTCTAATGATTATTTTACAAGGACACAATTTAAGTGTTTTAACTATTGTTCAAAAAGAAATATTATTTCCTACAATATCAATTATTATTTAAATGTGTCTTTGATAACCTTACAAGTTATTATCCCGAGAGAGAGCAAAGCTGTTCGCTCTCCGGGTTCTATTTTCTAACTGACTTCCCTCCCAATGGTGACAGAATCACCTCGGTGACCTTGACAATACAAAAAAAGGAATGAAACAGTTATTTCGCATACAGGACTTATACAAGGTTTTCTTACAGCTGTGTACCAGAAATCTGGGTAGCACTTACATATATCCTTTATAAATTTTATACTATATGTAACGATTTCGGTACATATATATATATATATATATATATATATATTTATATTATATATTTATATATATATATATATATTATTTATATATATATATATATATAATAAATATATCATATATAAATAGCTATATTATTTGTATATTATTATTATTATTATTATTATTATTATTATTATTATTATTATTATTATTATTATTATTATTATTATTATTATTATTATTATTATTATTATTATTATTATTATTATTATTATTATTATTATTATTATTATTATGTGGGCTGTACTGTCCTTGGGCTTGGCTTGGCCTCGCCCTGCTCGGACGTTAATTGAATACACCCCCTCCTTGATTAGGACTCTGCCAATGAGCGGTGGTGTTTATCCGTATTAAAAAAAAAAGTGTGAAAGTACCAAAGAATGTTTAGTTGTGTTGTAAGAGTTACTAAATTGTGTCTCTAGTACTTCTTCATCGTCCCGTTATAGTCCTTTGAGCGTCATATGATCAGAAACTTTAACTTACCTCTTATGTAAGTACAACTTTATAAAATATGAGGAAAAAGCTACACATATAAACTTTCAATTTTCTAAGAAAAGAACATCAAACTTATGCAATCAAGAGATCAATCTCTCTCACTCTCAAATTTTGCATAATTTATAACATTCGAGAATCTCATTTGCATATTTCATATTAGTACTCGTATGGAAAATGAATTTATTATTATTATTATTATTATTATTATTATTATTATTATTATTATTATTATTATTATTATTATTATTATTATTATTATTATTATTATTATTATTATTATTATTATTATTATTATTATTATTATTATTATTATTATTATTATTATTATTAAATATTATTATTATTATTTTTGTTATTTTTGTTATTATTATTATTATTATTATTATTATTATTATTATTATTATTATTATTATTATTATTATTATTATTATTATTATTATTTTATTATTATTATTATTATTATTTTAGTAGTAGTAGTAGATGTAGTAACGTGTCCCGTAGATCGGTCGGTAAAACGCTACTCTTGCATTCCATATATCCCTGGGTCGAATCCTGGTCGGTGAGAAAGCAAAACTATGTCCGTGTTGCGTGGGTTAACCCCCTGAACTGCGTTAATCACTCGATTACTGAAACAATGCTGTGATAAACCAAAGATGCCGAATCATGACAGAGGTTTTATGTAGTAGTAGTAGTAGTAGTAGTAGTAGTAGTAGTAGTAGTAGTAGTAGTAGTAGTAGTAGTAGCGGTAGAATTTGGTTTGATATGTGTTATAATATATTTATCCTATTTTTTATTAGTGATTTATGTCCTCAATACATAAAGGTCGATGAACACGGAAGATAGTTACATCCCCAACAGTCATTCATTCTTTAATAGTGCGTGTAATTACTTGTTCATTAATTCTCTTTCATATTTTTAGGTTTATTTCATTAATAGCGACATATCCACCATGTATAAAATACAAGTTTATGTTTATGTAAGCAGGCGTGAATATTTCATACCCAACTACACTTAAACAAGTTAAAATTTAGAACTAAGTTTTAGTTCTTAAAAAATGTTTCTTAATTATTTATTATTATTATTACTATTAATTATTAATTATAATAATAATAATTATTTTTATTATTATTATTATTATTATTATTATTATTATTATTATTATTATTATTATTATTATTATTATTGTTATTGTTTATTGTTATTGTTAGTTATTATTATTATTATTAATTATTATTATTATATTATTATTATTATTATTATTATTATTATTATTATTATTATTATTATTATTATTATTATTATTGGTTTAAATTAGTTTAGTTTAAATTTTCAATAAACTTAATAAATGACTAATGAAAAAATAATTTAACTACAAGAAAATAATTTTGAAAATAAAAAAAATATCATTTAAGACAGATAATAAAAAGTACACAAAATAGACATTTTGAAACCACAAATTTTAATAATAATAATAATAATAATAATAATAATAATAATAATAATAATAATAATAATAATAATAATAATAATAATAATAATAATAATAATAATAATAATAATAATAATAATTATATTATAATAATAATTATTAAACGAGATTCATTTTTTTATCGGAACACTTTATTAAAAAAAAAAATTTTTTTTTAATTTGGTGACTCATAAAAAATATTTGTCTGATACCGTT
The DNA here is from genome assembly GCA_015478945.1 of Trachelipus rathkii. NCBI lineage: Eukaryota > Metazoa > Arthropoda > Malacostraca > Isopoda > Trachelipodidae > Trachelipus > Trachelipus rathkii. The sequence continues at coordinate 7,651 of JABUQX010074871.1, read as the reverse complement.
TCATAACAGAAGAAGATGGAAAAATTCTGTTGATAAAACCTTTCACTTCGATGAGTAAGCAAGCTTTTAATATATGAGCAAATTTTTTAAAATTTTTCTACAAAATGTACGAGTGAGTTTTAAAGTTTAATAAAAATAAAGAATGACAAAA
>JABUQX010074871.1:0-2500 GCA_015478945.1 Trachelipus rathkii | reverse complement strand
TTACCCTATGAAAATAATTCCTCGTATCGCATCCAAGCATGGCAAATGAGCTCTCCGCTTTATGTATCGCCCACTCTTCCACAAGCTCCTGTGTTGAGGAATCTGGGACAATGTGAGTACACAACGTGGGTGCATATTCAATCTTGTGCGAAGATCGCTCCGCTAAATAAACTGCATTTGAGAAATCCACCGAACAATTATTGCCATAACTATTATCCGCTGGAAATTTTACCTCTCCCTCGTACTCAAGAAATGTGTCATCATTATGAGCTGATTGATGGTCTTGCCGACACGCTCATTTCATCTTCCAGCGAAAAAACAAGATCTTCTTTAAAACGCCGTATACACTCGCAAACTTGGGGTTCGCAATAATGATTCATCACCTAATTCATCTCCTTTATCAAATTGAATGTTTCTTTAAACTTTTTCCTATTTGCACATAATTTTTAATTGTTTGCTTTTTTGCTCAAAGTGTGGGCCATTCTGATTAAAGACTTTCCGACATCGCACAACAAAAGTGTCTTTCAAGCAAATTGTATAATTATATGGACACATACTCTAGCACTCCCATACGCTGCTTGATACACTGTCCTTACTATTCTGTTCACACATTACTCATAACACGTGCTTTAAATTTGGATTAAATTTAAAAAGGAATTATGGGGAAGTCTTTAAAATTTTTTCGGGGGGGGGGGGGAAATTTTGTTCGGTATAGGACAATTACTCGTATATTATATATATATATATATATATTATATATATATTATATAATTATATATATATATTATGATAGATATTATTGATATATTATATTATATATATATTATATATTATATAATATATATATATTTATGCTATATTATTATTATATTATATTATTAATTATATTATATTATTATTATATTATATTATTATTATATATTATTATTATTATTATATTATATATACAATTAATAAAAGTTCAAGGTTGCTATGTGGAGTAAGTGTGTTTCGCAGGCTTAAGCGATTTGGGATTCTTTCCCTTGATACTCACGGTAAGAGAGTTCGATTTGACAAAAAAATTAATGACAAGAACTTTTCAATACAAGGAACAAATTAAAAATTTATAAAAACTCATTTTAAAATACATACAGTAAAAATGAAAATTGCCCAAAAATAATAAATGTAATAATAATAATAATAATAATAATAATAATAATAATAATAATAATAATAATAATAATAATAATAATAATAATAATAATAAAAATAATTATAATATATTATATAATATATATATATATATATATATATATATATATATATATATATATATATATATATATATATATATATATATATATATACCCTCATCCGTAACTTATAATATACTAAATCCATTTGCCTTTAAAATGAATGAGGTTACTATGGAACTTTTTGAATTTCTTTTTAATCTTTTCTTTCCAGTAAGATAATAACTCTGGACAATCTGTCTTACTGATAAAGAAGTTAAATGGATCATAAATTTGTGAAATAGATAGAGACTGCATACGCGAATACTCATTCTGTCATACATTAATGCAATTCTTACATGCATATAATTGTATTTACAATCTTATACACAACACATTCATTTGTACGAGTTCTTAGAACATATGCACATTTTTAAATGCATATTTATACATGTATTGTATATCTAAAGATTTATATCTGTTTACCTTTATAAATAGCAAATCGAGATCTACAATTATTTGAAAAAAGAAAATGAATCTTAACTATTTCTGTGCGTTGAAAAAAGATCGCAGTAAATGCCTGGTTGTAAGAAAGAATTTAATTTTTATTCCAATTCTATTTTAAAATATTTACAAAATTTTATTTTAATTAGAAATTATTATTATAATTGGTTTCAACAATCAAGCTATTTGATTCCGTTCTAGCGTTTGTTTGGAAGGAACCAAGTAAATTAGATTGTTCCTTCAGTAAACTAATTATTATAAAAGGTTTTTACGGGCATATAAATTATTCTAAAATACCAGTTTAAATAACTTCTTTTTAATAGGTTTGTGGGAAAGATTCCCATTTCTAATGTTAGTCGATTGAGTTTTTTTGCTTCGCTTAACAATTTTTCCCTCCAAGAACTTTGATGGTTCTTATAGGCTGCGATATATATTTTCTATGTAAGACTGAAAAGATTGTTATATATTGAATTACGTCTTTCATATCCTCTTTTGTTATTCCTACTGTTGATCTCATATCGATATATTGTAATAATATATATATATATATATTATATATATACTTTATAACAATATATATAATTATAATATATATATATATATATATATATATATATATATATATAATATTAAATAATATATATATTTTGTATTTTTATATATATATATATATTATTATTATTATTATTATTAATTATTATTATTTTATTTATTATTATTATTATTATTATTATTATTATTATTATTATTATTATTATTATTATTTATTATTATATCAACTATAT
>JABUQX010074870.1:5000-7500 GCA_015478945.1 Trachelipus rathkii | reverse complement strand
GTGTGTGTTCGTGTGAGAAGAGCTTAAAAAAAACTTCAGATTTTATCTTTCATGTCCATATAGAAATATCACTTATTCTCGTGCATCTGGCATTTAAATAATGTTTGAGTTTATCTAACCAATAGAGACAATTTGTTTTCCAATCTGGTTCATATCTATGTAAATAAAGAACCAAAGTTCTACTTGATTGTGATGCGAGAAACATTATAAGAATCTTTGACTACTCTCACTATCAATTAGTCACCTATTGTATATTTATTTATATATTTATACTAATTAACATATATTTAAATATTGTTTAATATACTTATGCTAATTTTATGCAGATCCGTTAAATGTATAATACGTTATAAATACTATAGATCGAATGTGGGATATTTTATATCATTTATATTCATTTTAATTCATTTATATATACTTATTATTATAGGTTATATTCATTTATGTTCATTTATATTCATTTATAATAATAATGAAAATTTTATTAGTATTTATAAATAATAATACTGAAATTTATATTTTTATATATAATGAAATTAAAAAAAAATAATTAGTAAATAATTATATTATTATTTTATAATATAATTCAAATTATAATTATAATTTTTTATCTTATTTTTCGCTATGATAAATTAATTTTTTTTATGATAATATCTTCATTGAAGTTTAATTTAATATTAATATAAATTATAGAAAGAGTTTTCAGCATCTACAATTATAATTTTTTAAAATATCTTTAATTTATATATATATATATATATATATGTGAGATATAGATATATAGAAAGATATATATATACATATATATATTACATATATATATATATATATATATATATAGAGAGAGTCAATGCACAGGAATCCAATCACTATTCACAGAAAATAGGGCAACACTGTTATATATATTATAGAGATAGTTTTATATATATATATATATATTATATTATATATATATATATATATATATATATATATATATATATATATATATATATATATATATATATTATTAGGCTTTATATATATATATATATATTATATATATATATATATTATATATATATATATATATATATATATAATATATATATTATATATATATATATATATATATATATATATATATTGCGGAATATTCCCCGACAACAATTTATTACTATTTATAGGCTTGAGTAAAGTATATGATAACATGCTTGACGTAAGGAAAAGGTCTCGAGAAATAAGCTTTCGAGAGTTGTTCATTACCATGATCAGGGCAATATCAGTTATGTGTGATATTAATAATAAATAATTAATAAATTATTTATCAAATATTTAATAAAAAAAAAATTTTTGACGACTTTTTTGCAAAATAACCTACTTAGAACAATTATAGTTTAATACTGAACATTTTGTCTAGACTATAGAGCTCAGAATTAGTGTTTGTTTTAACCTTACTTAAATATTATAAATTATTACACTATTTTCTTTACAGTAAATGTAAATTTTGTTTTCCCTCTCCATTGAAAAGATTTCTTCTTTTTCTCACAAAAATTTACAGGAAAAAGATCGTACTGAATGTCCGTTTGTTCTTAACAGACTAGGTTTTTTTTTTTTTTTTTTTTTTAATTAATTTTAATTATACTAAAGGTTCTTTCAAAAGCATTATGCTTCCTATTTAGATTAATTTTATTTATATCAATGGTAACTTTTTCCACGATGCCGATAACGAGTTAGTTTAAATATTTTTTTTATATAAGCTTATCTCTTCGTTAGATGTCTAATTTTCTGAATTTCAATCATCAAAACAATCTTAATTACTTTACATGTACTGCAAATTATGTACCAACGAAAAAATTACAAAAATGTCACGTAACATATTCGTGAAGCTACTTTCTTATGCGAAATATGTCTTTTCCTCATTCAAAATTCTGCTCTGATATTTTTTTTGTCATTCGTTCCAACGATATGCTTGGACATTTTCTGCAGAAGATCATATGAAGAATGGATATTAGGGGGAGTCGGCTCGTATGAAGATTTTCTTTGCATAGTTCAAGAAACAATGGATCAAACACCAAATTAACGCCCGGTAGCTCAGCGGTAGAGAACTCGCCCAACTAAGCGAGAGACCCAGGTTCTGTCACTGGTCGGGCGTATGAGTGTGGGCTTTGGCTCCGTGTTGCTCAGACTTAAAAATTGAATATACCCCTTCATAGATTAGGGCTCTGCCCGAGAGCGGTGGTGTTAACTGTTAAAGAAAAAAATTATGTTAGGATAGGCTGTTTTGCCTTCCCAGAAAGATTTCGATCTTATACAACATTGGTCAGGTTAAAATAAGGTTGGGCTTTAAATTTCAACTCTCTAAAATATAAAGAATATTATTTTTTATAAATAGGTATTGGAGATTTGTTCGTTCGGTTGCTATTCAAAAAATATTTATTAGTAGGTCCATATTAGTATTGATATTTTTTTACATGTAGAATATACTGACAGGTCCCCTTTAGTAAATATATATTTTTTT
>JABUQX010074869.1:15000-20091 GCA_015478945.1 Trachelipus rathkii | reverse complement strand
TACCTATCAATGAGGGTTAATAAATACTTGTATCCTCTACACACTGGTAATTTCAATATGTCACAGTTTAAATCTTGAAATTTGTATGTAACTTCTTTATATTTTCCGTAAATAGGGTTTATGCTCCGTCCGGTCTTGTTTATTTGACATTGAGGACAGCTTATTACAAGTGCTTTCACTCTCTTATGCATGTTGCGGAACACGAACTCAGTTTTCATCGCGGTAAGACAGCGCGAAATCCCGAGGTGTCCTTGAAAGTGAGTCATTCGTATAATATCGTCTATATGTTGTTCAGGGAGAATGACTCTGGCATAATTCAATGAGGTATCAACAAAGAGTGAGACTTCATTCTTCTTGAACCAAAAGGGTTGTTTCTTTATGATCAATGAACTTTTCTCTTTATTTTTAAGTAATGAATTAATGTATTCATCTTCTAACTGGTCTTTACTAATTGCAGCGTAGTCAACTTCTTTCCTGAAGCGTTTTATTAAGTCAATATGAGCTTCATTACATCGCTGAATTAAATTTATTCGTGTATTTTCAGTAAGTTATATCATTTATTTCATCTAACTTTTTTGTTGGTGATTTTTGGTTTATTTTTAGTAATTCTTTTTCTTCCATTTCAATTCTCTCTTTCATTCTCAACCCTTTGGGTTTTAAAGTCCCTTTTTTCTCAGGGGAAATATTTAAGGAATTTCTTTTGTTTACAATCTGAGTATTTAAAAGGTCTACCTTTTTACCCTTCATTGGACTGCTAACCGCGGCACGAGTGTGGTTTTGTTTTATTACCCTCTGATAACGAGCTTTGAGTTTTGGAGAAAGTTCTTCATATTTGTAGGTGGTTGTAAAATTTGAACACGACTCCACGTGGACTGTGGGAACTTCGCTCTGATTGGCTAATGTGCTGAAATGAGGACCAATCACAGTGTTCGTAGGTGCAGATGTGATTTCTGATATTTCTGCTGCTTCAGGAGTTTCATTTTCATTGTTATTTGGATCCTCATTATTTATATCATTTCTTAACAAATACTCTTCTAAGGGATTTTTCTTTTTTGTTATCAATTTGAAAGAAACTTTGTAACTAGTTAATAAATTTAGACTTCTAATTTCCCGAATATTGAAGTTTTTATCATCATTTGCTCTTTTATATTTGTTGATGAGTTCACGGCAGTTGGTTTCTATATCAATATTTTTATTTGTGAGGAGATAGCCGTACTTTTTGAAGACTTTTGTTAAGCAGACTAATAAGCGATTGGCTTCGTCATAATTTCTTTCGGTAGGGGACAAGAGTGAACTATAAAAGGCAATCGGAAGGTGGTCTGTGCCAGTAGCGGATAAAATAACAGCAGCTGCAGATACATTTGTGGTATGTATGATAATTATGTAATTGGAAGAGGTACCGGGATAAGTGAGTACAGAAGCATTTTCAACAGCATTTTTAATATTTTTGAAAGCTTTATCTGCAGTTGAATTCCAGCAGACGCGGCGGTTTGAGTAAGGTTTTCCTTTCAAAAATAGATTTAGGGGCGCTGTTATTTCAGAAAATAATGGGACGCTGCTTCGATAGAAACTAACGCGTCCGAGGAAAGATCTTAATTCTTTGATGGTTCGAGGCTTTGGGGTGTTTAAAATATCCCCAATTTTATCATGATTAGGTCTGATGCCGCTTGCATTTACAGTATAACCCAAATAATTAATCTCGCTCTGGGCGATTTGGCATTTTGCGGGATTTAAGCTTATGTGCAGATAACTTAACCTCTTCAACACCTTCTCCAGGAGAATTTTGTGCTCTTCTTCGGTCTTAGTGTGAATCAAAACGTCATCCATATAGGCCTGAGTATTCGGTAGGCCCTGCAGGACTGTATCAATGTAAGATTGAAAGATAAAGGGGGATGACACATAACCCATGGGAAGATTTCTGTAGGTAAACGATCCGATATTGGAAGTGATGGTAAAGTACTTTTGTGAGTCTGGGGCTAATGGCACTGAGTAAAATGCCTGCGTCACGTCAAGTTTAGTGAAAAGACGACTCCCCTGCAGGTTTGATATTGCATCTTGCAGGTGCGGAAGTCCATAGACTCCTACCTCAGCTCTTTTGTTCAATTCTCTGAAATCGGAGATTATTCTGACTCGATTTTCGCTTTTCTGAAGGACACTCATGGGGAAAGACCAGGGAGAATGGCTGCGTCGGAGGACTCCTGTAGCTACGAGGTTGTCCAGTTCTGCTTTTGTTTGAGCATAAAGTTTATGGGGGACCCTTCTTGGCTTAAGGGAGATGGGCGGCCCCTTTATCTCTATTTTATAAGGAAAATTGTTGGCTAGTTCTATTAATACTCTCTCTGGAATATAGGCGGCATCTGCGTCCGTAGTTATTTGACCGTCCTCAGCTATTGATGCTGTGCTCATTCTCTTATTTTTGTTTTTATACTTATCAAAAATTTTCGTTCCACCTTTTTTCTTGTTTCAATTTGATGTGGTGGTTTTCGGGGAGATAAGGGTTTACAAATACCTCAGAATATTTCGATAATAACTCATTAAAATTTAAAGAACTAGAAGGCACATGCACAGGAGGAGGAGAGAGAGAGAGATTTGAAGAAGAAGAAATAGGAACATCATTAATATTAAAATTCATATTTCTACTCAAATTTAAAGTCTGATTCGTAACTTGATCTAATAATAAATCTTCTTTAAAATTAATGCCCATCTCAAAATTCTTTAAAAAGTCTAATCCTAAAATATTGGTGCTTACATCAGCGACATAAAAAGTAACAATATATCTACGCCCCAATCCCAGATCGATTTCAATATCTTTAATACTATAGATTGCAATTTTTGAATTGTTAGCAGCAAGCATATAGCCTACCGGCGCTTTTTGATGGTCATTAGCAGCGCATTGTAAGAGGCTGAAGACAGATCCGCAATCTACCAAATAATCGATCTTATTTAATGTGTCATAGACTATATACAAGGTCAAATTGTCAATCTTGCAAACCCTCTTGTCTTCCTCAACAGCGGCTGTAACTATCTCACTGCTTAAGCAGCGCTCGTCATCAGCACTTAAATCAGTTGGGTCTGACAGGATATTTGCTACATTGCTTCCATCTTCCCTTGTATTATCTATGACACCCCCCCCCCCATTTAAAAAATTCGAGTTAAAAAGGCCATACCCCACATGCGAGGGACTAACAGCAGTAATAAAATGGTTATTTTGTACATTACCAACATTGCTTGAGACATTTGTTTCGAGACCTGTGTTGAGGTCAGTATTATTTAATATAATATCATTATTTGTTGATATATTTTTGTTTTGTGGACTACTACTACTTTTCATATTTAAATTTTTAGAGTTCTTTAAACTAGAAGGAGCATGCATTCCTTGTACATTTGTGTGAATTGAATAGGGTTCAATGATAAAGTTTTTATTTATTTGTTCATTTTTTTCATTTTTATGGTTACTTTTAATGGAATTTATATTTTCAGTTTGGATAGTGCTGGTAGTTGTATCTATATTTTGATCAATTTCTGGATCAATATTGTTCATATTGTTTGTTAATAATAATTATTTTCAATTGTCATTATTATTTTATTATTATTATTATTATTATTATTATTATTATTATATTATATTTATTTATTATTATTATTATTATTATATTTATTATTATTATTATTATTATTATTATTATTATTATTATTATATTTATTATTATTATTATTATTATTATTATTATTATTATTATTATTATTATTATTATGATTATTAATATTAGTAGTAGTAGTAGTAGTAGTAGTAGTAGTATTAGTAGTAATATTTTCACTATTTTTATTATTGTTAATAGCGTTATTTGGATTGATATAATTTTCATTTAATTCTTCAGCACTTTTATTTAGTAAGTTTATTTCATTAATCACATCACCGTTTGTAATAGGGTCACTTATCACTTGAATGGTATTATTAAATCTCACTTTTCTATTGTGAGTATGGTTTTCACGGCTGCTATTAGATGGTAATGGTCGCAGCCTTGTTAGCAGTTTTCCGACGATGAGGGGACATTTTTCTGGTTATTACCATATATTAATGGATACATAGGACATTCATTGCTTTCACAGCGGTATGCTTTGAAGAGATAGCGAGCATGATAGAAGCATAATTGATTGACCGCGTTATTAAAGGCTTTACTGTACCCATTTGTATCTGTTTCTGAGTAACGTGACCTACTTTTAGCACGTGACCGATTTTCTCTCTCAGCTGTGTCTGCTTGGTTTTTAACGAACAGCTGAAAGGAGTGAGCGAGCCCGTTCACGGTTTTGGTGAGCTCAGCCAGCTGGTGGGCAACTTGATCTTCACCGCGGTTCTCATTTTCATGTTTGCGCTCGGTGTTGCGCGCGCTGGGAAGAAGGGAGGCGGAGTCTGTTCTGTTACGTACAGAATTCACAGAGCCCCAAGTCTGTTCTTCGTTTTGTTGATGATAATTTCTTCCTTTTCGAACAAAATTCTTATATAGATCGTCCGAAACTTTGACCATCCTGACAAGGTCATTTTCTTCTGCTAACGAATAGACTGACATCTGAATATTTTGGGGCATCTGCTCCAAGAAGAGGTCTATCGCAAATTTGGGGTTGTGTTCTACCAACACATCGAAGCTCTTATTCCCCAATACCCCCTTGACACGATGGAGATATTCACTAGGCAATTCATCGGGTCTCATGCCTTGCTTAAATACATCGCGGATCCTGTTCCTTAAGGCGGGGAGGTAAACTTCCTCGATGTTTTGTAATAGCAGACGATAAGCGTTGTTTTGAAGAGGAAAAGTGATTTTGGAGACCAAATTTGTGGGCAAGATTGGAGCCAACAAACGAACACGTTCGTGGGTGTCTTCTATGTGATTTAATTTGAAGATCGCTGTGGTAGCACTTAACCAATTTATAACATCGTATGGATCAAAGGTTGGTAATTGATTTGATGTCAATTGACTGTATGTTTTTAAAGGTGAGTCGACATTGGGACGCCGCGTCCTTTCCTTTTGGCGCGAAGATGGTGGCGTCGTTTCCATCTCAGTTTCTGAGCGAGAACCAGATGGCGCTCCCTCA
>JABUQX010074868.1:5000-10532 GCA_015478945.1 Trachelipus rathkii | reverse complement strand
GTATGCTACGTTCAGTTTCGTTGGGTGTTTAACCGTTTCGCATTTATCGCGTGAAACGCTCACGTTTTCGTGCGCCACTTCAGTATTATTATTGTGTGTGTGTGTGTGTGTGTGTGTGTGTTATTATTATTATTATGGTGCGTGTGTGTTTATTATTATTATTATTATTATTATTAGTAGTAGTAGTAGTAGTAGTAGTAGTAGTAGTAGTAGTAGTAGTAGTACCTATCTACTGACATAGCATAATCGAGTACAGGTTTCACTGAATAGTAATATATATGTTGATGAAAATGTCTCTTTCGGTAGATAACCAGTGAGCATATAAGACAAGAGCCTATCAGAATACATTATTTCAATGATAACAATCCATATGTTATAAAGTAACTTTGATTTTAGCTTAATAAGCGCATATATTATTTTGCAAACTGCTGTAATGATCGGTTAAATATTCGAAAGTAGAGGACAATCCTATCATTATCGGATCATGAAGAATTTGGTAATCTTTTCTTTAATATTTATAATTACAAATATTAATTATTTCTAATTTGAAAATTAGTAATGTTTAACGATTATCTCTATCTAACATTGAAATATAATTGCTATTAGAATATCATATATATATATATATATATATATATATATATATATATATATATATATATATATATATATATATAATATATATATGTAATATATATATAAATAAATAATAATAATATATAGAAATATTTAATTTTTAATAATTTACATAAAACTTATTCTTCTTCAATAATAATATATGAGACACCCAGTGTTTCAGGATTATAATAATAATATATACAATAATAATAAAAATATTATATATAAAAATAATATATGTATAATAATATATGTATGTAATAATAATAGATCCAATAATATCATACTAATAATTACCCAAAGGAAGAAAGAAATATTTATATAATCATATAATAGTACTGCAAGTGTAACAATCTTCTTATTCTTCTTCTTCTTCTTCTTCTTCTTCTTCTTCTTGCTTCTTCTTCTTATTCTTCTTCTTCTTCTTCTTCTTCTTCTTCTTCTTCTTCTTCTTCTTCTTCTTCTTCTTCTTCTTCTTCTTCTTCTTCTTCTTCTTCTTCTTCTTCTTCTTCTTTTTCCTAGATAAAGTAAACTCAAAGAAACTAATAAGATTATCTGGAAAATGTTTAAAGTGCATTTTAAATGAATTTTGGTGCCTAGTTTATATACCAGTTTTGATATTCACCGCATAGAACATATCTGTTCTAAAACGGCGATCTATTCGATCACTCTGAGTAGGAAAACAATCCAAAGAAAAAATTTCACCCATCTGTAGCGCTATAATGTTTGATGTTTAGAAACAGAGACTATTCTGAAAGAGCAATCTTATAAGTCATATTGAAAGTGATCACTTTCGCACACTATGATGCTCGATGCTTAGAACGGAAACTGTTCAGAGTGAGCAAACTCATAAGTCACAGTAACAGTAGACACAATCAGCGCAGTAAATAAACAAAAATATTTAACAGATTATGATGTTTGTTGCTTAGAAACAGAACTGTTCCAAAAGAGCAGACTCATATGATACATGGAATCATGTAAAATAATATACTTATTTCAAAATACATATCAGATTGTTTTTAAACAGTAGGCACATTCAAAAATTAAATAAACAAAATACTTATCAGACTAACCTTGATTAGATTGTAAAGTCTTTACTAGTCGAGGCTTTGTTGTTCTGTAGTTCCGTAGTTCTTCTTCCTCCTTAATTTATTATTATTATTATTATTATTATTATTATTATTATTATTATTATTATTATTATTATTATTATTATTATTATTATTATTATTATTATTATTATTATTATTATTATTATTATTATTATTATTATTATTATTATTATTATTATTATTATTATTATTATTATTATTATTATTATTATTATTATTATTATTATTATTATTATTATTATTATTATTATTATTATTATTATTATTATTATATCTAATTATTGTTTTAATAATTCATACGTTCATTGTAATTTTCCTTAAATAAAATTAATGAGACGATATAAATAAAAAGAAATGCTTTCCGCATAGAAGTAACAAATGAATCAACATAGATTGGATAAAACTACGCGCCAGTTTTTTGGAATTATAAAAGTATGCAAATATCATATCTTATGTCTCATGGTTTTATACTATATATATATATATATATATATATATATATATATATATATATATATATATATATTATATACTATATATATATATATATATATATATATATATATATATATATATATATATATATATATATATTATATATATATATATATATCCTATCTATATTTATATATATATAGATATATATATATATTATATATATATATATATATATAATATATATATATATATATAATATATATATATATATATATATATATATATATATATATATATATATTCCATTTTACTTAGTGAAGTATAACTATCCCCTGCAGGTCTGTATTTAATGAAGCTCATAGTAAGAAGTGTAAAGCCCATGATGCAAATATAAATCATGTATCTATGGAAGAGGTAGTTCAACAATGGTTCGACATACTTACGAAACAGAGGTAATAGTTACGGTTTTCTTTAACAACGAGAGAAGCATTGAAGAATTCTTTGAAAAATTGCTTTGGAAGTATCCGATGAGATTAAGCAATATACCGAATATATTGCATTGAGAATATTCGACGGAAAAATTTACTTTAGGAGAAGGAGGTTCCAATGGAAGATTCTACATTAATATAAATTATCACGATATAGCCTTAGGCAATAAAGTGCATGAGATTCTACGACTTTTACAAGATTCAGTCAGATGTTCAGGTAGCTTTTGTTAAAATTAAATTCATAGCAAATGTCACCTTACTACAAAAGTTTAATAGAAATGTATATAAAACATCAATATATTAAGACTTCTAAAATGTTACTTTTAATCATTATCATATACCTATAATCCTATAATCATCATTCTGAATGACCTGAAGCATGTTTCTTCAAAACAAATGATAAACCTTTCATTGTCACATATCTCAGAAAAGTGAAGATGCCGAAAAATATCTTGTCGTTGTATATGATCTTCTTTATAAAGTTTGAGAAAGGGTTCTGTATTATGACCTAGAATTATGCATTTTGTATCAGTTAAAAATGTTAAAGTACCTGAAACAGATAACTTTTAGATGAACTATCAGAAGATATGGCAGACTATGGGTACGGGGGGTATGGTGATTCCTTTGTATGCACAAGTCTTAAATCATATGCTGTCAGAATAAGAACATCTGAAGGTGACATAAAATATATTGTGAAAGCTAATAGGCTCACGATCAATAAAGACACAAAAGATACTATCAATTTCGGGAAACTGCTAAAGCTAGTGTTCGGTCGTTGCTCTGGAAATAGTGTTGGTCATGATGAATCATTTTATGAAGACATCAGATACAATCATGTCATCGTAAAAGCAATGAACGAGATACAATTAGATGATGATTATAATGATGGAGCATCTGAAATAGAACTACCACATAAAATTGCAGCTAAAACAGATGAGACACAGAATCCTTTAGCTAACTTACACGGTAGTAATAGAGGTGGTTTATGCTACAACATACCTACTACAACTTTTCAGGCACGGTAACATAGAGAAGTTAGTATTATATCAGGATCAAGAATGTTACAACATACGTCTGACAAGCGTATCTTTGTAAGAAACTCTTTCCGCACATTGTCCTATTGGCTTAAGGGTCATTATATATATATTTAATATATATATATATATATTATATATTATATTATATATATATATTATATATATATAATATAATATATTATATAATATATATATATTACATTATTATTATATATATATAATATATATAACTATATATATATATATATATATATATATATATATATATAAGTAGTATAATATATATATTATATATTATATTATATAATATATATATATAATATATATTATATTATATAATATATATATAATATATTATATACTATATATATATATATATATATATATATATATATAATATATATATATATATATATATCATAATAAATATATAAAATATTATTATAAACAAAACGATTTCTATATGCATAATTTAAATAATTTGATAATATATACACGCGTTATATTTATATATACATATAACTATACATTAAAAACATACATATATATATATTTATTATTTTTTTAAATTAAAATATTTTATATTCAGGGGCGTATATATAGGGTGTTTCTTTCAGACAATTTGCTCCGGGGGGCTTTACAGAGACTGCGGGGGGGCACATAAATATAACATAATTTACATAAAAAATAAAGGATAATGATATTCTTGTCATCTTGTCAGCTAAATCTTCAGTCTTATAGAGTTACTGTCTCACTGAAAATGTTAAGATATGTCCGAAAACTTATAACAATTCTTTACTTGCAAAACATAGCAATCCAATTTGTGGAAATTTATGGGAAGTTAGATAAATAAAATAACATAAGGGTACGAAAACATTATTATGAGAGAATATTATAATTAAAATATATATATGAGTAATATGACCTTTTCAAATAAGTATATATATATATATATATATATATATATATATATATACTATATATATATTATATATATATATATATATATATATATATATATATATATATATTATATAATATATATATAATATATATATAGAAATATATATATATATATATATATACATATATATATATTATATATATTATATATATATATATATATATATATTTATATATATATATATATATAATATATATTATATATATATATACTATATATAATATATATATATATATTATATATAATATATATATTTAAACACGTTTCGGTAGGCCGGTATCCCCCGACGTTAGTACTTAGTAAGTTAGGGGTATTAAAGAAGTAAGTTTAAAAGAATCGTATACGACGAGTTTTTTTCGTCGCATACAAGTCTACTGTTTTTTTTAGAAAATCCTCAGTTGATTCTCAGACCCCTCGATGCTTATCATCATACAATGCATTAAGGTTTCTTGCAGCATTCTATTTCTTGTCTTACTTAGTATTCGGTTCATAGTACTGAACGATCTTTTAACCGAGGCTATCGTTACAGGAATGACAAGAAAGATTTCACAGAGCTTTTGGTTACTTCGCAATATCCCATTATTCCACGTACGCTTCCCAATATTTTCGAAAATGGGCTTTCATCTGGCTTTAAAGTATTTCGCTTTCGAGCATGGAATTGATATAAAAAATGAAGGATTTTAGGTCAGCTAGCACACCTTCCGCATTAAACATCCGAAATCTGTCACAAAATTTTCTAACTTCAATATCCGGTAAATTTGTTAATGACTGAAACGTCTCGAAAGCGACTAGCAAATATCATTTTATCAATTGATTCGTTGAACCTTTCTTCAATTTCTTCGATTATACTATCGCAGTATTTTCATCCCTTTAAA
>JABUQX010074867.1:30000-32500 GCA_015478945.1 Trachelipus rathkii | reverse complement strand
ATTGACACAACGAAGAAAAAAAATACCTTTTTTACATAAAAAGAAAAAAAAAAAAAAAAATATTATGAATGAAAGTACTTAAGTTTTTTTTTTGAATAAATATTGAATATAAAAGAGATCTCTAACTTTCTTTTTGGGGTTAAAAACATTTTGGAAAAATTTGATAGAAAAAGGATCACCAACTTGCTTTTTACGGTTAAAAACATTTTGGAAAGGAATTTGATAGAGTTTACTTTGCATTCTTTATTCTAAGGAACAATAGACAATATCGTACACACAATGTTGATGTTTGAATATAAATAAACAAGGAACAAATGATATTATAATTTGAAGTGATATGTTTATATACAAATACTATGAAAAATGTTTTGTACATGTGTAAACTGCAAAAATTTACAAGTAACAATGATCACACACACCTACATCTAAACACACATATAAACACCTATACTCTCACACACACACACAACACACACACACACACACACATTATATATATATATATTATATATATAATATATATTATATATATATATAGTTTATTATATATATAATATAATCATATGTATATATTATATATAGGTCCTTTATTAAACCAGGGGGCAATAAAAAATTAGTATCGGAATGGTTGGTAATGCTATCTCAGAATTATTTACTTTAATATCCGCGAGAATCGTTTCTTTTCGAAAAAAAAAAAAAGAATTTAATTTTAATTTAGGCCACCGGTGTTGCGGAAGCCCGCGGTAGTCCGCGGGCGGTCTGCCGTGCATTTGGGGCAACGTGTATCCCCTATGGTATTCGTTAATTAAAAAAAAAAAAAAACAGTGTCATGGCGTCTACATTTCACTCTACAAACTTTACGTAGATATATCAAATTTAAACTGGAAATAAATTGCCTAAGCTTACTCCTTTTATAAGCTTAGGTGTGAAGCTCAAAAAAAATGCATATAAATTACTTTTTACTTTTTTGTTAAAATAATTAAATTTATTTGAAAATTTCACCATTACAAAGAAAGTTTGTGTCTTTTTCTGTTTCGTAAATTTAGGATCTTAAAATGCATTTCCCAGTTTACCAACTTTACAAAGCTTAAATTTTTTATTGGAAAAGTAATTAAGTAATATATATATATTTATATATATATATATATATATAATATATATTATATATATATAATATATATAATTATAATATAATATTATATATCTACATATAATATATATATATATATATATAAAATTAGATATATATAATAAGTAGTGATGGTGCCATCTCGTCGTTGCAGGCCTTTTCGATATGAAGGAATAGAGGTATTGGCTTCAAACTTGGAATATAATCTATATATGGGTTAAGCTCGAAACAGGGTAAATTTCAAGTCTCTAGGATGTATATAGAGGGGGGTCGCCCCCCAGGGTCGACGCAAATATTGCGCTTACGCCCTTGTTGCGGCTTGTGAGCGAGCAAAGATTAGGCCTAAAAGTGAGTTGGAGCCAGGTGGACACCTGGCCGACCGCGCGAACGTATGTTTGTGATAGTTCGTAAAAAATTGATTCCCGTAGGGAATCAATTTTTGAGCTACCTTCAGCGTTGCTGCTGCTGTTCCTGCGACTCCGGGTCCGACTCTGGTTCCGACTTCGGTTCCGCCTCCGGTTCCGCTCCGTTCTACACAACCTGGATCGGTGGAGTTGGCATCGGCACCGGTGCTGGAGCCGGTGCTGGAGCCGGTGCGGTGCCGAATTAAAAACATTCGTATAACAACCAAATATTGGTGTCCTATCTGGGGTAACGAACCCGTAGGATCCGAATATGTAGTTTTATTAAGTCAGTTTTAATAGGGGTGTCGTTAGAACCCTCCACAGAGGGGGGTCTCCGGCCCTCAAACCTGAAATATTGACATAGAACGACGAAACTTGGCATACAGCTATCTTATGATCTATCCTCGAATACAGAAAAGAAAAAAAAAAAAAGAAAAGAAAAAAAAAATTTTTTTTAAAAAATTTAAAAATTTTAAAAATTTTAAAAATCAGTAGGGGTAATCAGCTTCAAAACTACCATTCTAGCATCAGTGGAGATATTCTGCTTCAGAAGCCACCTTCCTCGAAACAAGGGGGGAGTAGGTTATATGATGCTCACAAGTCACAACCAATAGGCTATTTATAAAACTTTGTGAGTACTTATTTCAACGTAAAACCTCGAAGCAACTTTTGTGATGAATAGCAAGATGCTTTTACTTCTTAAAGTTTAAAGATCTTTTATGTACGCTGTGTATTTTCGATCTATTCAAATTCAGTTATTCAATTCAAATCTGCTCAAGATCATACAGAAGAGACGTAATCATGTAGAATTTATATATATATATATATATATATATATATATGTATGTATGTAAATATATATATATAAATATATATATATAATATATATATATATTATATATATATATATATATATATATATATATATATATATATATATTATGTATGTATGTATGTTGTATGTATG